>JASPKZ010003829.1:207500-472500 GCA_030220185.1 Diploptera punctata | reverse complement strand
TTAAAACTCGGAACGATGAGGAACATTCGGTCCAGTTACAAAATTGTATACCGTAATTAATGGTATAATTATTATCAGTGATTTATTGTGATATGTAGCTCGAATAATAATACAATATATATATTATATTAGTTTAATATATAAGTGATTTCAACATGTGGCGGAGAAAATGTTTCAGACCGAACAGTTAATAATAATAATATAATAATAATAATAATAAAAATAATAAAAATATAATAATATTTTCAGCATGATTTTGTATGGATATTAAATGTATGTAGATCTACAAGCTATATAATGTTGGAATTAAATTATTTAATAAATAAATACATATATAAATTTTAAAAGTTAAACAATACCAAATTATAACATAAAATTATATAATAACATAAATAATCAATGTCCTTGTGTAATAAACGCTCATAGCGCTATGAGAAACGTGACAACACCGCATGTCAAGCATTGCCGCGCGGCACCCGCTTTTATATAAACGGTTAACCATCAGAGTGAGGCAATAATACCAATTGAACAAATATAACAAATCGCATTGAAGATTATTCTTCCTCATGGTTAGGCTCTAAGCCTTTTGTTGACTCAAAGCTATCCCTCCATCTGGCCATGGGGCGTCCAACGGAACGTTTACCTCTTGGAATATATTGTAAAGCCTGTTTTGATAGACGAGATTACATTGATGATTCACTGAAGCTAATTATTTGAACCTTGTGACAGACTTACAACTGCTAATTGCCTGGATCAGACCTGCTGTGGTCAGTTGTAAAAAATTCTGTTGTCACAGGGGGTTGATTGATGTGTCCAAAGCTGAGGATCAGCAATAAACAAAAGAATATGCATACCACACAGCCTGTTTTTTAAATTTTCTTAGAAATTCTAGAATACCGGTACAGCTTTGAAATAAGCATGCTAGAAAAATAAATTTTAAATTATCTGACAATAATAGCTTCGGAATTATAAAACGTAGTATATTTGAAATAAAACTTTAATTTGTAAAAAGATATTTGAAGAGAAAAATTATACGCTCAGACCGGGACTTGAACCCGGGACCCTTGGTTCTCTAGACCAAGTGCTCTACCAACTGAGCTACCTGAGCAAGTACCGATCTAAACGCAAATCTTTCTCTATATACATTTTAATTCCCGTCCACCAAATGCTATGAAGCCATGCTTCTATCTTGCAAATAGCGGCTCCTTTATTAAGAAGACATATTTGGGAATTATACATTACAGCCAGTACGGCTTTTTCCATGTTATTATTATTGATTTCGTACATCTCAATGATGGATAAATCAATGATTATCCATCATTGAGATGTACGAAATCAATAATAATAACATGTAAAAAGATATGAGATATTTTGTGAAATATGTAAAAATGTGCCTTATCTCCTGGAATATGGAAAAACAAACGTGCCTTAAACCACTACAAATACCCTAATTCATAAATATAACGAAATTTTAACTTTAATTAATGTAAAACACCTAATATGATTGAAACAATTACAAGTAGAATCAGTTGAAGAAAAACTCAACAGATATATCAATTAAACTGGCTAGACCTAACGCAATTTAAGCACTCTAACCTGTGAAAGACCAACCTAAAAACTAACCTAACGCAATTTAAGCACCCCTACTGTGAAAGAATGCAATATCCAAACATAAATAGTAAAAAATGGATAATACAAGAATCCCAAAAGTGATTATGCAATATAAGCCCAAAGGACATCGTCGACCAGGAAGACCTCTTAACCTTCCGTCCGGCGCAATATTCTGACTTTCGAGTTCGGGCTCAATGTGCCTAATCAGCATACGCTTAAATAAATTTATTTAACACACAGTTGCCAATCTGAACAACGGAAAGTCGAAGAAATGTTATTGTTAGGATGTCCAAAGAATAAAATATTCAAATTTTGCAGCTAGAAAACTTTTTATTGGACATAATATTGATTACATTTGTGACAAGCCTTCAAACATGATATAAAAGTAAGCACAAGTTAGGTTCAGTTCAAATATACTTGAAAATAGTTCACATTATCAACATTTAGGCTCTGTTTTTAGCAAAATTATTCAAGAATATAACATTTATTTAGTCTAAATAAGTTAAATAAATAATTTTATTTTTGCAAATATTTTCAAAATACATATATTCAATAATGTAACGACTTCGGGCTCAACGAGCTTCTCTGAACAAAATATTTACAACCCGCCGTAGTAAAGTTCGAGAGCAAACTGTGTGACAGTGGAATGGGACAAAATTGACAACCTGTGCCTCTCAGATCAGATGCGCCCGACGAAAGGTTAAAATACTATTAGATGGGCCGAAACAGATCTACAAAGGCTCTGACGGATGATGATGAATAAGGGGCGGATTTCTATGACCTAAAAATGGAAAATATGCATGCATTTATGACCTAAAAAGGTTAAAATATGACCTACAAAGACAAAAATATGACCTTATAATTGAATGAATTTTTTTTATCCATACTATATTAATCGTTCATTCATACACATTTTCAATTGTATAATAAGAAAAATTACAGACAGAAATGGATTGATCACATGGATGGAATGAGTAAGGAGAGATATCCATTGTTAGCCAGGAACTATCAAGCAAGAGGAAGGCGTGATGTTGGAAGACCTAGAAGACGTTGGGCTGATACAATATGAAGTCGGAACGGGCAATTGCCTAATCCCTGGAGTGATGATGATGATGATGATCATAAGAAAAAGGAAATTTTCTTCTATTGTCCAGTGAAAACGTTTGCTACCAGTTAACAGAAACTTTCGAAACAGGTGTACTGTGAAAACTGACGATTTTTATTTCCAATCGCCTGATGATTAGGCTATTAAAAAAACCTAAAATATGACTTTATCATAGAAATAAGCAGAAGTATGACCAAAGATCTGAAAAAGTGAGAAATATGACTTTTAAGACCCAATAAAAACCACTTAAATTTTAATAATAAGGCATATATAAATGTTGAAGCTTAGAATATAGACTTTGGTAAAAATATGACACGTCATAGGAATCCGCCCCTTAATGATGACATAATATGTATTTATATAGAAATACTAGCCCTGCTTATTACGGTCGATGAATATATGTAAAAAATGAAAAATATTTTCATTGGTACAACCTTGGTTCTTTCGGAAATTATTAAAAATCATGGTATATTGTAAATAGGATTAACCACGTAATTATGTTTATTTAAAAACCAATCATAGAATCATCATCATCCTTCACGGATTAAGTATTTGCCTGTTCCGATCTCACATCTGTTCGGTCCAGCCATCCGGCTTACTCGTGTGAGACTTTTGAGGAAGATTGTTTTACGTGGTGGGGTCCCTTTCCTCGGCTGATGAGAGTCCTCTTCCCGGGTTTATTTTCGGAGCTTTTCTTCTCCTACACCATTCCCAATACTCACACTTGGGGTGAATGATTCTCTTATTGAATGCCTAAGAACATAAAGTTTTAGGCAAATCTCTCCAACTCCGTGGCGTGAAAGGTTTAGGAGCTGCTGGGCTCACATCTACATGTTAGGCCTAATGCCAGAGGAGTTTGACCATCTAGTCAATACGTATAGGGTTGACGTGGTCAGAATGTAATACACTCAGGCCGTTATAGCTGGTTTCATTAATCTGGAGCCTCTACTTATTGTAGCTACCCAAATTCCTCATGCTGAGTGGACACCGGTCCCATAATGGCAGAAATTCTATGAGAAAATTTCTTCCCCCATGGAGACTCGAACCAGCGAAAGTCCCTTAGCTCTGCACTAAGGCATCATACCTTAAACCTCTCGCCTACGACACGATAATTAAGTTATTTTTTTAATATGTAAGGATATATAAATGAGATAAATTTCCGTTTTTGCCTCACTAGGGAACTGTCAACCATTGCATGACTAAACCTATCGTGAAATTTCTCCCAGATAATTCTGGATCAGACAGACTTTTTTTTTAATCACAAAAGAGCGTGGATTGATCAGTTCAATCTGATGCCACCTCCTAATATGTTTAAAACAAGACAAACATTTCATTCTAAACAAGGCGAATATGTTGAATGATTGTGACATTGCGGGAACCATTCGGGTCTTTAACGTTTCCCGACATTTGTCTTACAGGTGAGCAAAAAAATAATTTAGGAAACTTGTTTAGACCGGAGATCGAACCCGCGTCCGCCGCGTACGAGACAACCATGTTATCCCGAGACCACAGCGTTGATCAGAACAATTTCTTGTTTTGTAACTAATTACGAATGGATAAACACGTTAACTCACCAGCACTATCGAACCCGTGGGTCCATGGTCGCGCGGACATAATCTCTCCATACATCCCTCTCCAAAGCTAATGTTTTCAAATCATCCCCTGTATAATCTACTTCCCTCAAATAATGGTTAATATTATTCTGCCACCTCATTTTTGACCTGCCTAATGGGAGTTTCTCCACATTTTTTGTACCCCTCTTTCATTCTCCATTCGTGCCGCATTTCTTACCCATCGCAGTCTACGAGACTTAACTCTTCTTTAGTGATTAAATGAAATAAAACTGTTAAAAGTTTTATACGATTTTCATATTTATTTTAATACAAATTCGTTACAGCTGTTTCAGTATTTTGTACCTTCTTCAGACGAATACTACGAATACAAATGAATTTTGTTATATATATATATATATATATATATATATATATATATATATATATACACACACACACTCAAGTACGTAACAAGTGTAACTAAGCAACTGAATGTAAACAAAAACAGTGTAACAAACATTCTCTTATTATACATTTAAATCCAGTCGGGAATTTTAACTGCCTATTGCTTTTCTTAAATTTATTTATTTCTACAATTTCTAAAAGATACAGTTTTTTTTCTTTGTTACAAACGTGTAAAATTTAAAATTTGAATTAAAACAATGATCGTATTGAAGAAGATGGTTAGCGTATTTTGAAGTATCTACATTTCTGTTACATGCTCTCATATGTTATTTTATACGAGAAATAAAAGGTCTTCCAGTTTGTCCTATATAGACATCGCATGTGCCACATTAATTTATATACACCTGATAATTGTTCCTTTTTTATTTTGGTTTTATTGTTCTTAATTATATTTTGCAAATTTTTAGCCTATTAGTTTTAAACGCCTCATTAATGTTCAACTTTTTAAAGTATTTGGATATCTTATTGGAAAGTGGACCTATGTATGACATAACATATTTACTTTAAATAAAAACTAGATCTTTTAGAAATTATAGAAGTAAATAAATTGAAGAATAGCAATAGGCTGTTAAATTCCCAACTGGATTTAAATATATCACCTGTTTTAAATTTATAATAAGAGAATGTTTGTTACTGTTTTTGTTTACATTTAGTTACTTAGTTACACTTGTTACGTACTTGAGTGTGTATAACTAACTAACTAACTCACTGGCACTATTGAACCCGTAGGTTCATGGCCGCGCGGACTTAAGCTCTCCATATATCCTTATCCTGAGCCAATGTTTTTCAATCATCCCCTGTATAATATACTTCCCTCAAATCATAATTAATGTTATTCTCCCACCTCATTCTTGGTCTACCGACTGGGCGTTATCCCTCTGGTTTTCCTACAAGAAGCTTCCATTCGTGCCACATGTCCTGCCCATCGCAGTCTACGAGACTTAACTGTCCTCATTATATCTGGCTTCCTATAAAGCTTGAGTGTGTATATAATAACTAGAGCTAGGAATTTTGGTGAAAAAGGTGCAAAAAAAGGTGCTTTAATTTAGCAGGAAAAGGTGCAAATTCCACATGTAAATAATCAATAAAGATTACCAAAATCAATTATATCAAATAACTAACGACACAAAATTCACTCATGTTCTCATGTATTAAAAAGTCTGCGTAAGAAAAGTCCCAGAACATTATGTTACTGAAATCACAAAACCAGAAAATTGTTAAAGTATATATTTTTAACAACCCAGTATTTTAAGATAAAAATTAAAATAAACATATACCCGTTGGCAGGTGCCGTCGTCCTCAACTTTGTTAAAATTATGTATTTAAAATATTAGTTCGAAGCCTTTCAGAAGTTAACTTCCATCATAAGCAGGATGATGAAGTGGAAGTAATCTGATGTGGACTGTTACCACACAACCCTGAAAACGTATTTGAAGAAATGTATATACACACTTTACTTTGGGAATAAAATGCTGCAAAGGAGACGAAAAAGGTTTGAAAAAGTGCAAAATGTGCTTGCATTGAAAAAAATGTGCAAAAAGTGCTAGCATTGAAAAAAGGTGCAACTAAAACACAATTAGGGATATTTATTTAATGTTTTCTTCGCAAGACAAGCTAATTTGAGCATTGTAGTAAAAAAAAAAAAATTAAGGCGCAGCACCTAAAATTCCTAGCTCTAATAATAACATAATTAATTTGTATTCGTCTGAAGAAGGTACAAAGCACTGAAACAGCTGTAACGAATTTGTATTAAAATAGATATGAAAATCGTGTAAAACTTAAACAGTATTATTTTATTCAATCGCTAAACATAATGGAATTTCATCAAGTAAACACCAAATCAACTGATTACTTATCTGTTCTTATTATATCTGGTTTCCTATAAATATCATGTAACTCACTGTAGTGTGGTCTTCTCCATTTGCCTGTCTGTTCATCTCCCTTTGGTTAAATTTTTTTTCTAAGAACTACTGCATATTTGTAATAATTTCCCCTTCCCCAAAATAAGAGTCCATATTTCACATCCATATAATATAACTAACTGGGAGAAAAACATTTTTATATATTTTCAGTTTAATGTTTTTTTGAGAGAAGTTGGACAAGAGTCCCTGTAATGCATAGTAACATGCATTTTCAGAATTGAGCCTATGTTTAATTTATTCGTGCACCCTCATTCCTGCTTGTAATTATTGTTCCTAGGTGTTTGAATGGGGCACGCCGTAGCGTAGTGGTTAAGGCACTGAGCTACAAGTCGGAAGGTCGAGGGTTCAAGTCCCGGTGGGGTCAGGATTTTTAAACTGACTGAAACCTTCTGGCGGCACTATGGCCCTGGGGTCGACTCAGCCTCTAACGGAAATGAGTACCAGGCACTTGTTCTGGGGTAAAGGCGGCCGTCACGCAGGGCTGACAACCCGGCTGACATCAAGTGCCGAATGTCTAGAAAAAGTGGGAGCCTTAACCTCCTCCTACCCCAAGGGCCTCCTGAGGCCTGTAATGGGACTACTTTACCTTTAGGTGTTTGAATTCAGCCATTTGTTTAAACCTTCCCTCATTTGTCACAAACTGCCCATTTTCATTATACATATTATTTCTGTGTGCAACCATATATTTAGTTTTATTTAGATTTATTTTAGTTGGTTATATTACTACTCTAAAGCCCTGGGAATTAGACTTGGAAACCTGATCGCTAAGTGCGTGAGGTCGGTTATCTTTTATCAGAAGTGTTTGATACGTATGTTAGAAAGAAGAATAAAACAGAAGAAGATAGAATGTTGCGAGGCAATGTGCGAGCGCATAGCAAGCGTGTTGGACTACGTGAGTAAATAGAAGACAAGATAGCATCGATATTACAGTTGGTAATAAATGAAAAGCCACCCTTACCAACAGCATCCCTTATCACTAGCATATCTACACTCATTACCAGCTTGACGTATCTAGTTGTAGCGTTTGTAGGAACACGAGGTCTCAGTGGAAACTGGTTCGCCATTTTGCTAGGACATGGCTTTCTTCTTATGCTCATATTAACTACAAGACTACGTGGCAGCTGTCAGGTTCGTAGCACGAGTCAGCTAAGTGACACGGGTTCGAATCCCTCTTGCTCAACATATATTATAGTGTGTATGTAATTTTTATACAAGGTCATACATAAACTTGCTTAACTACCTACGTGACCTTTTTGATGGAAGTTCTTAGACATAGCCGCTTTAACATCTAATGGCGTATGAAATAATTTTTTTCTCTAGTGTTTCTGATTTAATTTTATGATATTAATATTTTTTAGGGACATGTCTCATGTCGTGTGGTCATAGCTTCTGACTATAGGACATGAGGTCAGACAACAGGAATTTTTGTGGTGGTAGTACAAAGGACGTATTCTGTGTGATCGCCTATGGTATGGAATTTAGGTTGAAGTTTAGGGCTAGGCTTTAGGCTTCTCTGGATGATTCTTTAAAATTTATCACCCATCATCGGAGTAATGTAACTCCGCCTTCCTAGCCTTATAAGTGGGTTACAATTCTACCAATGCCAGGAGAAAAAGTCAGAAAATGGCGTAAAGACAACATGATGCCATTGTAAAAAAAATAATATGCTTATTTATGTTGAGAGCTTTTATCCAAAGCTTCGGAAAGGAAATCATTAATATTTTATTTATAGTCATTTGAGCTGTGGAGTTTTATTGTGGGGCTACCATAATTATTGAAAAGAAAATACATTACAGAAAAGAGCTGTTTGAAAGGTGGGGCCTTGAGTATTAAAATGGGCCATGTCTACTTTAGGTTTATTTACAAGCAAGCAGATCTACTGATAGTTCAAGAGTATATGTATGTTTATATTTATATTTTTATAGTGTTACCAAGTGTCTGTTAAAACAATATATTTGTTTTATGTGTGTGTGTGTGTGTGTGTGTATATATATATATATATATATATATATATATATATATATATATATATGATTTAAGCCAGTGTATAGAAGAAAATGCAGTTTTCACGAAATGTGACACAATGGACATTGCTCATTTTAATACTCAAGGGCTCAATTACGAATTCTATGCCCATATCAGTCTACATAAATTCAAATAATCAAAAGCACAATAATTATTGCATCAGTGTGCGAATCATTACCTCAGCAATTGTGTTTTTTTAAGAAAGGTC
Source organism: Diploptera punctata (assembly GCA_030220185.1). NCBI lineage: Eukaryota > Metazoa > Arthropoda > Insecta > Blattodea > Blaberidae > Diploptera > Diploptera punctata. The sequence goes on along the minus strand of JASPKZ010003829.1, from coordinate 463,611 downwards.
CAGAAAATGTCTGAAAATTAAACGAGAAGTTGACGAAAAAATATAATATTTTATCGTTGGAACAAGCTCTTTTATCATAGCTAAAACAGAATAACCAAGTTATGAAAAACACGTTGACAAAAAGAAGATCGTCTAGTACATATGTATTCTAATCTTGCCTACCTAATCTAGTATATTTAAGCTAATTTAGTATAACCTTCCTGACCTAATTTGAATAAGTATATTGGAATTGTTTATACCATAGTCGTGAATGAATGTATTGCAACCATGTCGCTAGCATCCTAACTAATTAATATAGTGGTGTGTTGGAAGATTCACAGACTGATACCTGACATATAGTAACCGAGTAATGGGAATATTATCAGAACTCACTGTTAAGTAGCTTTTTATAAAATTAGGAATTTTTACTCTGGCTCCAATGTACGTGTTCAATTACTTACTTTATGTAAAAAAAAGGATTTACAAAACTATCCTACAAAGATAGTATATATATAGTGTATAATGACGATCCAAAGATAGTGAGTAAAAACCTCGGAAAAAACCTCACCCAGGATCCTGTCCCGACCGGGAATCGAACCCGGGCCCGCTGCGTGACAAGGCAGCACGCTACCTCTACAAGGAATAATAATAATAATAATAATAATAATAATAATAATAATAATAATAATAATAATAATAATAATAATAATAATAATAATAATAATAATAATAATAATAATAATAATAAAATATATATATATATATATATTATATATATATATATATATATATATTTATTATTTACTTTGGAATTTGTCCACGATACAGCGACTTTCCGTCACCCTCAAGAAATTCGTCTTCTCCAATAATTGTGGTTTCATGTTATTTCTTGCGGATCATTTAGAATTGTGTGTGTGTATGTATATATATATATATATATATATATATATATAGTCCACCGCTGTGGTCTCGAGATAGCGTGCTGCCTAGTCACGCAGCGGGCCCGGGTTCGATCCCCGGTCGGGGCAGTTTTTGTGGGTGAGGTTTTTATCGGGGTTTTTCCTCACCAGTTAGACAAATGTCAGGAAAACTCTAAAGCCCAAACGGTCCCCGAAATCATATGGCCATCATCATCCTTCACTGGTGTGGAAAGCAACGGGAAGCTACCACACCTACAATTCCCTAGTAAAGCTGCAAGCATAGCATGAAAATGCTATGATTGCAGTGAAGGACCTGCCTTCGGGCAGAATTAGTATGGATATATATATATATATATATATATATATATATATAGTGTATAATGACGATCCAACGCCGACCTGCAAAATAGCAGCGTCTGTAATCCTAGACGGACCCTCGCTTGGTGCTATCAGCTGGGCGAGCTGAACCCAGTTTTTTTTTTTACTTTTTTTTACGACGTTGTTACTCCTCCCCTTCACCTTTTATGAAGCTGGCTTCGGACAGATTTTGGCGGGTATATTATATACTTAAATAAATGTAAATTTAATAAAGTTATGTGGTATTTCCGGTACTTCCAGAAATTATAAAGAATATAAAGAATATTGGTCTTGTGTTCAGAGCATCTGACTATAGTTTATGAGGTCCCGGATTCGATTCCCGGTCAGACCATGGTCTAGAATTTAGATTAAGTTTGGTTTTAAGGACTCTTATTATTTATCACCCATCATATCATCGGGCGCCCGAACCTCAGAAATGGATTACAATTCCGCCAGTGCTAGGAGAGAAAACAATAAATATTGTAAGGAAACTTGGTGGCATTGGAATAAATAAAACATTAAGAATCGTACTATTTTATATTTTAAAAGAACATTTAAAGCAGTATTAATTTTGAACCTCTTTACATTGTTCATGAGTATTGTAACATTGACAGGTTTAGACATTACAGTAATTGTACTACCTCTGTTGTTATTAGAAAAATAGTGCAGATGGAAGTCATGATGATGAAATTAATGAGAGGATAAATAAGGGTAGATATGCAATATTAAAATTAAATGGTGTTTTAAGGGATCAGAATATAAGTTCAAAAACAAACATTTTGATACAATAATGAGTAGAATGACATACGGCGCAGAAACTTGGTAATTAAAATCTAGAGTAATAAGTAAATTAAATTCTGCAGAAATGGATTTTTGGAGACGTTCAGCTGGAATTTTGTAGCGAGCTCTTGTGTAGGCACGAAGGTCTCTTCAGGGCGTGTTTTAGATTAAGCTTATTTCTGGGTTCTACTGGTGTGAAGGACAAGGAATTCGATGATCAGTAACAATGAGTTGTGTAATTTATTTAAAAGGGTTTATTTTGTTAACCTCTTATGAACAACACAATACACAACAAATTAATAATTTCTTGAAGACTACTTGAGCAAATCTAGACTTCCATAGTATATTTACGAACGATAGATTGATTCACACTTTTAGGTAGTAATCTGGGATCAACAGGCTCCTCTGAATACTCGTAATTTGATAAACTAGCCCACTCTCTTTTCGAAAGGTAACTACTGGCTCCTCTCTGTATGTACTCGTATTGGAGCTACTGGCCACACTTTGTATGTACTCGTATTGGAGCTACTGGCCACACTCTGTATGTACTCGTATGGGAGCTACTGGCCACACTCCATGTGTGTGTATGAGCTGCGTACTAACCACACTGTTAACAATAACATTTATTGGCCTTTTATATTCATTTCCCAAGGAAGTTTTAAAATTGGTTCAAGTATTACTTTTAACAAAATGTATTGTTTTGCAAATTTGACCATATTCAACACGTCTATCAAATTTACACTTTTATAATAAACATTAGTTTCGCTTCGCTAGGTACATGTACCTGCCAACCCTTGAGTTACCGTTAACCACTGTATAACAAAAGCTTATTGTGTGGTCCCAAATAATAACCAAATTAATTCTAGGAATTACTAATGCTACAATTTATAGAAGATTTAAAATAAGAAACAGCGTAATTAAAAATAAGATAAATGTTAAAACTTAGATTGTGGATTTCATAAAAAATGATATGATCACGTAAAAAGAATGACAGAACACTAGAATGGGCGCCACTTGGTAGAAGAAGAGGCGGCCAAATAGAATGTGCATTAATGGTGTTTTGGGCATCGTGAGGGAAAAAGATTGGAAGATGGAGATTGGTATGATAGATGTTTGTTTTTCTTTCTATTCTACTAGTATGGTTAATACATTGGTTGTACTTAGTTTTAGGCACAGCCTCCTTCCACGCACTTCTTTTGCGGGTGGTGGTGAACCATTCGACCCTTAGTTTTTGCTTTCAATCTTCTGCCCAATTACTTATCATAAGTAATGCCACGAGTGATTTCCAATTTATCTAGAGGATTTGGAAATCAAGAGTGGCATTTGTTAGGACTATTTAACGAATAAAATTAAGCTGTTTACTCAAAAGTCATTATTTAAATATAGTTACCGGTATTTTTAAATATGTATATATGTAATGTAAACGGCGATGTTTGAAAACAAATGAGAAATGTGAGGTTATGTATATTCACTGCAACTTTCAATCATATTATTTATTCCAAATAGGATCGCAAATATTGTAAGAATGCACCCTAGTGGAGAAACGACGAAACACATCAAACTGTATATTATAATCAACATTATAGGTTATTAATTTATTTTTTAGTAAACAACTCTGTAAAAGTTCATTATTTGCTATATTCAATGTATTTGTTGGAGTAGAATGATGCTCTGAGCTGTTCAGAATATTAAAAAAGGAGGAGATTTCTTCATCACAAAAGCAGAAGCTGATACAGATAAAGCGATAAAGAGCGAGGTGAAACACGACTGTCATTGGTTGTAAAACAAAATCCTTGAAACGTGATTGGTCATTGACTACCATTTGGGGCATGAGTTAAATAATAAAAAATATTAAATAAGTTAAACCAAGCTGTTGTAGGTTTAGTTGCAAACTTAAGGGTTAATTAAATTGCATTTTATAGAGATACATTACAACGAAACAAACACGGCGGCTGCTAGAATCAATTTTTAATTTGTGGTTTCAGGTAAACAGCCACCTCTAAAAGAATACCTTCCTCGTCCCATTTTAACAGCTTGTTGCGAAAAATCAAAATTTACGACCCTCAAAGCAATTTTAAACTTTCGTTTCAGGTGAACTCCCGAGTTTGCATGGCATCAAAGCCCGGAATTTTTACTAACTTTTTAAAATTGATTGCCATATGCCGAGTTTGGTTCCGAAATAAAATTGCTACTACTATCCATCCATAGCAATTCTGCCCGAAGGCAGGTCCTTCACTGCAATCATAGCATTTTCATGCTATGCTTGCAGCTTTACTAGGCAATTGTAGGGGTGGTAGCTTCCCGTTGCTTTCCACACCGGTGAAGGATGATGATAATGATAAGGGTGATGATGATGCCATATGATTTCAGGGACCGTTTGGGCCTGAAAGTTTTCCTGACATTTGTCTTACAGGTGAGGAAAAACCCCGTTAAAAACCTCACCCAGAAAAACTGCCCCGACCGGGGATCGAACCCGGGCCCGCTGCGTGACAAGGCAGCACGCTACCTCGAGACCACAGCGGTGGACGCTACTACTATAGCGTATTATATATTTTATGTCATGGTGATTTTCAGTGTCTACTAGATAGGATCGGCGAAGATTTGTGAACATTTAAAAAAAAATATTTTATGAGATCAACCTCAATAGTTTTATAATGATGTTATGAAAAGAAAAATTAATGTCTGAACCGGACATGTCTGAATCAGACATTATTTCCCCCCCCCAATATCATTATACTATTATAATATCCATTATTGGAACTGTGTTAAAATAACAGTATTGAAAAATGTTAAATAGTCCGTCGCCGTGGCGTAGTCGGTAGAGTCCCTACCTTCCACTCCGGCGACCAGGGTTCGATTCCCGGCGGGGTAGGGGTTTTTAAAATCTTAACCTTGGGTCTGGGTGTGTGTCCTGTCCCACCATTAATGCTCAACTGAGTGCACATTTCCTAAAAAAGTCAAACAACCTCAATAGCTTCATCCATTGGAAATTATCAAAAAAATATAGATGAACAAATGCAATAATTTAATGAGTTGATTTTAGTTTTTATTATTATTAATAAAAGTTAGTAAATAGTTGTTGCATTTATCTTGAGTTTTTAGTTAGAGTGTAGCTGCATTAGAATGAAGAAAGTCTGTTGTTTTTAGGTGGTGCAAGATGGCGCCGTCGGAAGAAACCAGCAGCGGTGGTAATTCAGAGGGAACATCGCAATCCCACGACAGTTCTACCTCCCAGCAAGACTCGGACAACTTGCCCAGGCAAGGTGAGTTGCGCAGCGGAATGCGCGAGCAAACCGTGGTAAAGTTTTTTTTTAGTTCAAATAATACAATTTTACCCGTCCACATCGGTAAATCTTGATATATAACATCTTGTCTTGTAAGCCCATGTTTTCCCTTAACAGAGGTGTAGGCGCTCTCCTCCAACAGGGAAGAATTTGAACCATACTAATTTAGTTACACTTGTTTTCGTATAGATGTCATTTGAGTGGTCCGTGGTCAGCGTTCTGCCTCATACTGACATCTAGGAAACCAAGTTACTACTAGGACGGGAAAATTCTGTAAATTTTGCTTAGATGCCTTTTCATTCAGGCTTAAGGATCTTTTACGAACCTAAAAATCTTCAGACTCGGGACCCACGGCTTAAAGTCCCTCCCGGAGGACTTGCTCCTTGGATTTTTCCATCCTAAAAAAATCCATCGACCCCGGCCGGTTTGAACCCGCGACCCTCGGGACCAGAGCAAGGAGCATAACCACTAGTCCACCGCATATCTTGGTAAAAGTTCAAAATGAATACATCTATTTAATAGTTTGATATTTTCGAGTTTTACCGTACTATAATGGCACTCTACAGATGTTAGTGAGCGACATGTGGTCAGCACATTAGCCTCAAAGAGATATCTATAGTTCGTCTGGCTTAACTTTGCAAGAAATATGTTGAAAGAGACAGCTGTGCTCACCTTTCTTACTCGCAGCAGTGTTGACAGTGTTTCTTCGCCAGATGTTAATAAGGTAAGGGGAAAGACGAAAATCGACAACAGGGTGGGTTCTTTATTTTGTAACTGGGCGAAAACGGTAAAAGATCTACCCTTATATCTCCATATATATATATATATATATATATATATATATCTGCCAAGTTAAGCCAGATATACAATAGTAGGCAACTAAGGTGTTATTTGGATGGTAAAGGCCGATTAAACTTTGCTCGGAGGCTCTAATGTAAGCTTGAGGTTCTTTTACGCCCGAAAATCTTCAGACTCAGAGGACCTATAGCTTAAAGTCTCTCCCGGAGAACTTGTCCCTTTGATTTTTTCAATCCTAAAATAATCCATCGACGCCGGTCGAGTTTGAGCCCGCGACCCTCGGTACCACAGACAAGGATTTTATCCCCTAGACTACCAATATTAAATTGAGGATATAATTATTAATTTTTTACAAATGTGAAATGCATTTATTTATAATCTATATGAATCCTTTTTTGATGGTATCGTGATGGAGTGGCTTGCTTGTTTAAATGTGTCAATGGTAGCGTTATTGTTAAAAGGGCCCCATGTCGGGCAGGTCAAAGCCTATAAGCCAGACTAAAGGGCATACCTTGACTGAAAGATGTCAAAAAAATATAACCGTCAAGAAACACGGATGTGAGGTCCACTGGGGTAAAATGTTCCGGGCGTTCAGGTTATAAAAACATTAGTTTAGAATGACAAATATGTACACGTGGCCCTGAACATCCGGGATGTTTATAATTTGTATATATTTTTATGTATTATGAGTTTTTTTTTCGTATTTCAATAAAATGCATTCAATTTAAGTTTGTACAGCAGTGATAACTTCTCAAGGGAAATTATTTCGAAACATTTTTGATAATTAAGATCAGCGCAGTCTGTTTATATCTGTGATCCAGGCTCATTCAGCCCCTTCTATCTATCTATAGTGTTCTGCTTGAGGGCGGCGAGTCTGTCACTGCAATCATATAATTTTCATGCCATGCTTTGCAGCTTTACTAGGGAATTACAGGTGTGGTAGCTGCCCATTGCTTTCCACACCGGTGAATGATGATTAAGGGTGATAATGATGGCAGGATGATTTTTGGGGACCGTTGACTCAGTCCCTTATGAAATTAAAACTAAAAACATTTTTCTGGGGATAAAGTTTGCTGGGGATAGAGTTAGCCACATTATCTTCTTGAGCCATTATATCCAAGCGATCACGGTCCCTGGACATTTACGACCTATTAAAGGGTATGAATCATCATCATCAGCAGCAGCACTACTACTACAGCCCGATTCGACCCTCGGCTTCCCATAGAACCCTCTTCCAGGCATCTCTGTGTCTAGCAACCATTAACATTATGTAATCATAACCAAGGCATAGGAATTCAACCTCACAAATGCAACTGGAATTGAACAGTTTCACGTAAAGTGAAGCTTTTAAGTCTCTCAGCCGAGTGAATATTTGCGGAATCGCCGCGACACAGCGACTACATGCACAGCAAGCAAGTTATGTAGGGCTGCATACTTTCACGGCGATTCAAAATTTTAAAGAACAAATAATTCTATGCGAACATTATCAATTGAGACAGTCTTTATTATTTTATTTTTAGTTGTTTATAGACGCTCAGCAAATCGAAATTATGCGTTGTTTAAATACAATTAAGGGCGTGTCTATGTATATAAACCTGTACCGGGATCTGAATTCGAGATCTCTAACTTATACGTTAGTAACATACCGTCTTCTCCACTCAGGCTCCCGGTGCAAACATTGGTTTTTCTTTCCTTATATACAATTCTCTATCATAAAAGACAGCGGGACATCGCTCGCAGTGCCAACTTACGGCTTATACGACAAGAAACCATTTTTAATGACAATATTTTCCTTTTTAGCAGTACCGCTTATTTATTTCAATGTTATAATTACATTTTAACATTTAGCAATGAAAATTAGCAGTATTTGGCTTTCTTTGTTAAATGTCAAAATTTAATTATAGCATCGAAATATATGTTATATTGTAGATTTTCGCGGATATAAATATGATAAAGAAAGGTTTTTTGGGTTTTCTGCGTCAAAGATTTAAGGTTGGCATCTTACCACTGGTTCTGTTTCATCATGATCCCACATGCCATTGTCAAGGAATGAAAATACCATCACTGATATTTGTTATGGTATTGGACAGCGGCTAGCAATCCATGTGCTTTTTGGTAATCACACTACATATGAAGGGTACACAGCAAGAACAATCAAAGTGCAAAAATTCGCAAAACGAGATTTTGATGAATTATGATAGAAGAGATTGTGGACTACTTTCCTGATAAATTTATACACGAAAATAATAATCATAGTTCACTGTAATAAGGCATTAAAATTATGAGTCATAATGAAGAACAAAGTCCACAGGCTAAAGGAAAGAACAATCAGAGTTCAAGTTCTAATGAGGTTTAATATAATGTCTAATTCCCATTTAATTTTCTTTCATTTATAGTAGACGTGTGCAGGAATGAAACCATTGTTGTGAGTAAAATTAATTTTTATATGATTAGGGCAGTTCAGTTGAAATTCAGTTTCTCTGGACTTTGATTGTTCTATCACTGGTAAAAATTACATTAAGGTGAATTAATGAAAAAATCAACAACGCTAGTTTTAAGTCAAATTATTCAAATTATTGATTCACAGTTTCAATACAGATGTCAGAGCAACATTTTCACACTGAAACAATTTTTCTAAACATTAATTTAAATAAATGATAAGAGTTTCACACTTAAAAATTGTAGTTACTCAAAACATTAAAAATGTGACTTAGTTCTTTCCATGTAAACCCATCATATATATATATATATATATATATATATACACACACACACACACACACACCCTTAATTGTATTTAACCCCCAACAGCCAACCCTACCAGCCCAAACATCCTGGAACTCTATCCTAACTCCATAACCCACAACTAATGTATATACACAAAACTTCCCATCATTGATTCTCAACCAAACAGACACAACAGGCAACAACACAAAACATTACTCCCCCAACAAGACACTAATGTTCATAATGGCCTGGAAGAGTTATTGAGACTGTTATATATACGAAACTTTACCCCTGTAATAAATCTACCAGTCAAGCTGGCAGAAAACTGCAAATATTTAACTACAATAATCACACTAATGCAATCATTCACAAATGGACCATAGGCATCTACATAAACCCCTATGAATATTTGATTGGAACACCAATAGCATTCTTAGGCAAGCTTTAGAATTCTCACATCTTCTCAGAACCAGAAACCACATGGAATATCGCAAGCTATGACATATATATATATATATATATATATATATATGCATATAGGACAGAGTCACCCACACCTTGCAATAAAATATACCATCGATCATACCACCTCACTATAAATGGACTAATCAACATATAACTAACTACCATAGAACTCTATCATGATAACAACAAAACGACCAAAGGAGCAGTATATCTCTTTCCTAACAAACGAACTAGACATCTATGATGATCTTGATGAAGATTTTCGGGCTGTAGGCCGTGGTCGTGAGGCTTGTAGTTCCCCGACGTTTCGCCAAAGCCTCATGACCATGGCCTACAGTCCAAAAATCTTCATCAAGATCATCATAGCAACTCTCGCGGTGAAAGTCTACGTGAACTAGACATCATTATTCAACATGACAGATTCATTATAGGGGGAGATTTTTAACTAAAACTACAGACATGGAACTCTTGATGTGCTAAATGGCAAAGGAAACAAACTAGATCACTCGGACAGACATACATATGACATAATAGGATCGACAGAACCGATGCACTACTACTATTACCAATTAGGAGCTGATGTACTACTACTACTTCTTCTTCTTCCTTCCTTCCAAGTATTAGGCCAAGGCCTGTTACGATCCTATAGAAAATTTTCCCTCCAGCGTTTCATAGGACGGCCCAGTGATCTTCGTCCTCTTGGTATATAATTATAAACATCTTTGGGGATCCGATTTGAACTCATTCTTTCAAGATGGTGTTTCCAATTTAGTTGATACTGTTTAATATATTCCAAATTGGCATAGTCCTCAATTCTTTTAAGATATCGGTGTTCCTTTTCCGATCCCATCTGGTGTAATCCGCTGTTCTGCACATGAATCTCATTTCACAAGCCGTTATTCTGCTTTCATGTTGTCTTTTTAGTGTCCATGCTTCACGACCATAGGTCAACACTGGTCTAGCCAAAGTGTTATATAAACATAATCTGGTGTTTTTTTTTTGTACAAGGGATGGTTTCATAACTTGATTAATAATTCCCAAACTTTTATTATAACTAGTAATTTTTTCAGGGATAACCTTTTCATCCCAGATAGAGAGATAATATCCAAGATATTTAAATTGATTAGATCTCTCTAAAATTTTATTCTGGAGACAGATTTTACTTTGTATGGGGTCCTTCCCATGAAATGCCATAATTTTAGTTTTGTTGCTGATGTACTTGACATATTTATTATGAAACCACCACTCGACAATAAATGACCCACAAGTACTTAACAAACTAAATTCAGACCATCACCCAGTTTTAAATGAAATAGACATGACTCCAAGCAGACTTAATACATATAATCAGACCACAAACTAGGAACTTCACTGACAGAAACTAAATGACTGCACCTTCAACAATATTACTATATATTGACATAGCCATCCTGACTTTTACAATAGAAAATAGCAGTAACATACCAGGACTTAACGAAATAATACAACAAAAATGAAGAACCAGATGAGACTAGCAAAGGCATAGTAGATCAGACGATAAACACAGACTAAAGCAATTAACACTACAAATAAAAAAACTATAATATTGGATCACAAAAGACAAAATTAGACAATGACATAAAAACTGCAGCAGAGAACAACTAAATACTTCACCAAGGACAAAACAAAAAGAAACAATCAAATTCACAGGCCAAATGGACTAGTATGTGACCTCATAGACAAAGCACAAGCCATAGTAGAGACCCTAGATCAAACTTTTTGACTAGAACAGATGTCTTCTCACATGACAATGTTCAAAGAACTAGACAAGAAGCCTGATAATACACAAATCCACCCACACATGACATTACACTGACCAGACCAACTGAAATAAAGAAAATCATAAAAAATAGACAAAAAAGCAGAATACCAACTAGGGCCTAAAAAAACTACCAAAAAAAGGCTCTAGTACACTTGACTAAACTTTATAATGCCTCCCTCAACCTAAAATACTTTTCACACCAATTCAACATAGCCACAATAATAAATAACAAGATATGGAAAGAAACCATCTCTGTTGTCCAGCTTTTGTAGAAGAGACCAGCCTTTCTGCTAAATATTGGAGTGCAAGAGAGCGAATCATTTCATTATCAAGTGCTCGATATTAGATACCAACCAACCATAAATAACAATAACTAAACCCAAGAAAAATCCTCGTAAGTTTTTCCACAGAACCGCAGACCGATCAGCCTCCTAAACCACATGGGGAAGGTATTAGAGAGAGTAATACTGACTAGAGTGACTGTATAGACACAATTTGGATTCAGACCAGAACCACTCAACCACTACTTGTGACATCACCAATGGATACAGAAACTGACAACACCAACTGCAGTTTTTTTTTACATAGAAAAAGCCTATGACTCCATGTGGCACACAAGACTAATAAGAAAACTAATAACGGCCAACATATCTGACTCCTTCATACACGTAATACACTCATTCCTAACAAAAAGAACATTTTTCATCAAATATGACAATATCACTACAGAAAGCTTCCCTATTAAAGCTGGCTTAACCACAAGGCTCTGTATTAGCTCAATTTTGTATAACGTATGCACTTCAGATATACCTACACATAACCGAACGAAAATAGCACAATAAGCAACAATATGGCCATATATTGCACAGACAAAGTGAATGAAAGCAGTAGATATTTCATACGTCATGAGTGTTCCTTTATTCTCAGGTAGTATGCCGTTGTATCGCTTGCAATTCCCCGTGCCCCCTTTCGTCCCATGCTTTCATTCTCTTCGTCTGTGGACTATAATAATGACTACAGGACATCTCCAAAGACATTTAGACAAACTGACCACTTGGTTCACAAAATGGAGAATTAAAGTAAATACCAACAAGACTGAAGCAATAAATTGCACCAGAAGAAGATTAGAGACTCTCCAACTCACACTTAAGAACAGATGACTTGAATACAAAGACAAAATTAAATATCTATGAATAATAATGGACAAAAGACTTACCTTTAAAGACCACATTAACTACGTGAGGGCAAAAGCGACACTTAGAATCAGACAAATATACCCAGTACTGATATCAAGAGAACTCACTATAAAACAAAAAAACTACACTTTACAAGACTTTACTACTACCAATAACACTGAGCAACAAAAAAGAAACTTTATTTTGTCTCAGAAAGAAAAATATGTGATTCTGATAGTATTTATTTTTTCTTCTGAATTCAAATATGATATCGGTTTTCTCCATCACTCAAGGTTTCTGAGAGAGATGCATTTATAATTTCAAACACTTTAATATTTTCTATATTTGTAACTACACAATATTCAAACATTCAGACTCACCTAGAAAGTAAGAAATGACGATTTTCTGCTATATTTCACCTGTGGAGCATCCCTCTTGATGGTCCAACAATAATCGGCCAGCATATTAGGATTCCATTTGCCTTGATATCTCTTTTCTATAGTTGAAACCATTTGAGTTAGCTCATTTGGTTTTATTTTACAACGGACAAATGGATGAAAAAACGTTTATTAAAAATAATATTTAAATCCATTAATTGAAATTGAATAAAAGAAAATGTGGGTGATGGAGAAATCCGAATACATATTTGAAAACACGATAAAAACTGCTTTAAGTATAACTATTGGTACTGATGAGACAAAAATTATGTTGACCAGTGTAATTACATATAATTATATAAAAAATTAATCTGATATGTTCTGATTGTTGCAGAGGAAGATGATGAAGAAGTGAGGCAGAAATGTTTGTTTCTTCTGAACGAGCTGGTTTCTCGCACAGAGGAGGCAAATCGGCGTCGTCTGCCTCACATGGAAGGAGGTCCTGTACAGTGTCGCCTGCCCCTCACGAAGGTGTCTCTAGCACTACAGGCCTACTCAAAGCATGCACCGAATGTGTTCCAAGGTCACGAGACCGCACCACTGCCAAATGCCATCACCCCTTTCACACCTTCTTCCACTATAACTACCAGCTTCCCCTTCCATAGCCTCCGCCACGCCCGTCACAGAACACACTTCCACTGCCAAAGTGGTGCGGGCACCAAGCTCGTTCCTATTCCAGGCCGAATCACACCTCCAGGCCACGGGGGAAGATGGACAAAACTGCTACTTGTGTGATATATGCCATAGTAAATTTGATCGTGGCTTAAGTTTGAAAAAACACTATCTTTGTAACCATATTAACCACCGGTACCTCAGCGAACGAGATGTCTTCAGTTGTGGTATTGTTTTAACTGACCGCCTTCCCCCACCTGAGAAAAAAGACTCTGATATTGTGTTTCCTAGCTTGTATTGCTGTCATGAATGCACTGTTTTCTTTGATGGTAAAGAAGAGCTAACAAAACATTTGTCTGTTCATCTTCAAAATTCAGAAAGTAGAAACGAAAAAAATGCAGCGCCTAGTTCAAATTGTACAGAACATGAAACCGATAGTCATTCAGCGAATATTTTACATGATGTGTCGGATTTCTCGAAACCAACGGTGCCTGGTACTATGAGGCCGGCATCGCAGCTCGAATGTTTGTATTGCGACAAAACATTTTCCAGGATGACAATGCATAAACGACATTTACATAGGAGTCATCCACAACAATCAATGCTCATTTGTCATCGCAAGAGAAAAGTTTGCATCACAAGTGCATGTACTGCAAGTCTTGTGTGCCTGAAGAGGAAGCAACTAGTCAGGAAGACCCACTCAAATACACGTGTAGCATCTGTCATAAAGTGTTCAACGATTACGTCGCTATGTGTCGCCATCATCGTAAAGTGCATAAAGGTAAACGTTCTCTCAGTTCAATGTTTGGTGGCGTTCGTAGCCCAAGCGCTGGTTCTGACAGCCGTAGCCAAAGTCCAGCACCTGATGCTTGTAAAAAACACTTGGAATACATTTCAAGTACTCCAGCAAATTCGGCTCAAGATTCTGTTTGTTTATGTGATACCCCTCAAGATGATATGTGTAAAATGGACATTAGTGGTGAAATACCCCAAACAACTCATTAGATAGCGAGAAAATTTGTGAAAAATTGCCTCAGAACGACTCGCTGAATAGCGAAAAAATTTGTGAAAAATTACCCCAGAATGACTCGTTGAATAGTGAAAAATATTGTGAAAAATTACCTCAAAATGACTCATTGAATAGTGAAAAAAATAGTGAAAAATTACCCCAGGATGCCTCATTAAATAACAAAAAAAATTGTGAAAAATTACCCCAGAATGCCTCATTGAATAGCGAAAAAAATTGTGAAATATTACCCCAGAATGACTCAATTAGTAGCGAAAAAATTTGTGAAAATTTATCTCAGATTGCCTCATTGAATAGCGAAAAAAATTGTGAAAAATTACCCAGAATGATTCATTGAATGGTGGAAAAAATTGTGAAAAATTACCCCAGAATGCCTCGTTGTGCACTGAAAAAAATTGTGAAAAACTATCCCAAAATGACTCGAGTAAAGAAAAAAATTGCAAAGAAGTATCCCAAAATGTCATATTAAATAGTGAAAGAAACTGTGAAAAATTACTCCACTATGACTCGCTGAATAGCAAAAAAGTTTCTGAAAAACTGTCTCAAAACGACACATTGAATATCAAAAGAAATAGTGAAAAACCACTCCCCAACGACTCATTGAATAGCAAAAAAAATTGTGAAAAACCTTCCCAAAATGACTCATTGAATAGCAAAAAAAATTGTGAAAATCTATCCCCTAATGACTCATCAAATAGCGAAAAAAATTCTGAAAAACTACTCCACAATGACTCATTGAATAAAGAAAGAAATTGTGAAAAACTACCGCAAAGTGATTCCTTGAATGGTGAAAAAATTTGTGAGAAAGTATCTCAAAATGACTCATTAAGTAGCGAAAAAAATTGTGAAAATCAGGGCAATATTGACTCATTGAATAGCGAAAAAAATGGTGAAAAATTAGCTCAAAATAACTCCATGAATAGCGAAAAATTTTGTGAAGAACTATTTCTAAATGACTCATTAAATAGCAAAAATATTTGTGATGAACTACCCCAGAACAAGTTATTAGATAGCGATAAAGTTTATTCTAATGAAAGTGTTGAAAATTTATCTCAAAAAATGAATAGTAATTTAATTAATTGTTCAGAAAAGCAAGAGGAATTTTGTAAAGTATCAGAGGAAATAGTTAATGACTCGAGTAAATTTTCACAAAGTGATGAAACAAAGAAACAAATCAGTTCAACACAGTCTATAAATGAGTCAAGTGGTAAAAGTGAAAATAGCAGTTTGTCACATAATGACACATCCAAGGTTACCAACAGCATAACTTGTCATATACCAAACAAATTATTAATGATTTGACAGTTAAAAATGATTCCTCGTTGATAGAAGGTGATAAAATTAACGAAGGCGATGATTTTAATTTAACATCAAAGAAATCAGAATGTGTTTCTGTAGAAAAGGATAGTTTAAATTCAGAGATGCAGAGTGCAAAAGAATTATCAGTTGATGAAAAGAATGTAGTAAAATCAAGTGATAATGAAGATGATAAAATTAATGAAAACTTGGCATCAATTAACACAAAAAAAAGGTTATCAATGATTGATGAAGTACTTGATGCTGTCGTAAGGAAGTATTCTTACCGAGCGATACAGAGGAAAATTGTGAGAAAAAAGTAGAGAGAAGTACAATAGATGACACTCTAGATAGCGTAATTAGAAACAATACTGTATCGGAAACAAAAAATTCTATAGATGAAATATTAGACTTTGTTGTTAACGATTATAAAGATCCGGAGAAAGAAAGTGAGAAAAACAGCAATAGATCGTCTATTGACGAAACTTTTGATTTTGTTATAAAGAATTTCAAACCATCTTTCAAAAAACGAATAAAAATATTCAAATTATCTTTGAAGAAAAATGAACCAAGTCTTACAATATCGAAGAAACTTGTTAAAAAAGGCAGGAAAACTTTGTTAGGTGAACAGAAAGTTAGTCGTAAGCTTACAAGAAAAAGTGTAAATGTTACATCAGAAACAAATGAGAAACCGGATGAGGTTGGTAAGAGCGAACAGGATACAGGACAGAATCCCACAAATAAAAGTTTAAAATCAGTTAAAAAGGTTCAGAAAGAAAATCCAAAAAAATTGGAAGCAGATAGTGTTGAATTGAATGAAACAAAAATTAAGAAAAGTACAAAATTATCAGGAAAATGTAAAATGGAAAAGAATGCAGAAAGTAAATCTGAAATTTCTAATATTTCTAAAGATGAAAGTTGTAAATCCACTAATAAGAAAAATCACAAACTTAATAAAACACATGTAGAAAAAACTAAGAAAATAAATGTTAAAGATAATAATAATAAAATTATAGAAGGAACGAATCCAGTTGTGAAGAAAAAGAAAAAGCAAATTCAACCATTGAGTGATGTCAAACAAAACATAAATGAAATTGATAAAGGAAAACAAAGGATATTGAAGAAGAATACCAAAGTTTCAGGATCTGAAAATGAAACAAAAAAATCTAAGCTAGGATTGAATAAACAAGAAGTTGGAGCAGAATCTGTTGCTGATGGAATAACGAATGAGGTGAAATCAACTAATGCGGATGAACCAAAATTGAAGCATGTGGAAGCCGGACGTGTGCTTAGAAGCAGTCAGACATCGAGCACAAAAACATCTGAGTTAGCTGAAAACGTTAATGCACAATTGAGAGCCCGTACATTGAGAAGCACTTCAGATGCCGATAATGCTCGTGCCAGGAAAAGACTTCCAAGAACTGAAGAAGTTACAAACGAGAGCATCATAAGTGATTCAGACTCGGGGAAGCTAAGATCAGCTCGAGAGACGAAGCTGAGGAAATTCAGTCGTAGAATAAGAGGTGACGTGGTGCGGGAAGATCAACATTTAGATCCTGAAACATTATTTTACTGTCGGATTGCTGGCAACATTCGAGAGAATCTGCTTCATCATCTTGATGGGAAACTAGAGAGTGAGGAGGGAGGATCCTGTGATGGTCAGAAACAACAAAAAAATGCGGCAATGTCAGATTCTACAATGCAGGATGACAAACACCATCATCACCATAATCATCACAAAATACCATGGGAGAAATTCAATTTTCCAAAGAATTACGATGGAAAGTGTAAGGAAGGTTCGGTGTGCTTGGCTTCGTACATAAAAGATTTGTCCCATTTAGATATTTCTACGCAGTTGACGATGAGACAGAATTTCCAGCGGTTGAGCACAGCGCCAGCAAACAGCTGCGTGGAATCTAAACCGGTGGTTCTGAGAGAGGATGACATAGTGGGGTTCTCAAGGGGACTAAGTTTGAATGCAAAGTTGTCGATGGAGCAGCCGAGAAGGAGATCTTTGAGAAGTGCAGCTAGTAAAGGGCGTGAGGTGATCAGTGCCATGTTAGGAGGTGCTGCATCTACGTTTACTGCGAGTGCTGCTATGAGAAGGTGGTCATCGGCTGACAATGTGGCGGAGCTGAGTGGAGAGTGGGTGAGGCCTCGCAGTTATATCTGTGCAGCGTGCGGACTCCTGTTCACTGACTTGTGGGACTTGGAGGATCATAAGTACAACCAACATCCTAATGTCTGGTGCACACACTACGAGTTTGAGCTGGCTACACTTGAACAGTCTAACGACCACAGGTATTGTAAATCATATATTGATTTTTTAGGAATTAACACTATGAGGCATTATTTATTTAAGAAAAATTATATCACCTCACCTCATATCCTTCTTATTATGGAGGGTTGTTTCTGATCTCTGATAACAAATGATTTTTAAGTCTTACCTTAAGAAAAGCCGTGTCTCCACCATCGATCATGTTCTATTTGATGGCCCTTCACCCGAGCTATGGTTCGGCATCAGAGTTTCCACTGCAGAAGACTTATGCAGCACAGCCATGTCTAGAAGTTCCCACTCCTCTTTACACGCTTTCCAGAGAACATCTATTGTTCGAGGACGTCTGTTTCCCAGTGCCCGAAGAGTCCAAAGGCACAAAAGTCCATCGGTGATGCATCAGGAGACTTCACAGGGATGTTGCTGAATGGAATAGCATGTATTCCAGTTTCCTGCTCCATTCTCTCCAGGAACGCCAGGGTTGAACCCAAAGTGTGACTGGAGGCCTTGTCTTGGTGCACCCAGACTTGGTTTTTGTCTGTACCATAGAGAGCTGGGATTTCAGTCCGGTAAATTGGGGTGAGAATTTCTTCCTGGTAGTACTGGGAGTTGATTTTGGCCTATTTAGCTACTCTACGAATGGTCAGTTTTCCATTGTAGCAATATCCTGCGATCACCATAAATCCCTTGGAGAAACTTTCTCTGCATTCGGCATACCACTTTTCAAAATTTTTTTCACCTCTTTCCCTATAGTAAATTGCCCGTGGTTTGTTGCAGTCTCCTAGATAAACATATGCTTCATCAAGTGTGACCAAAAATTTCAATTTTTCTCCTGTCAGGTGCTTTTCATAGAGTTTCCTGTTGTTGGTGCAGCATTTGGCAATGTGACGTGGTAACAATTTATGAACCCTGCTTTTGTGGCGCTTCTCCATGTTTAAATCTTTGTTTATTATGGTGTTTACAGTTTTAAGGGATATTCCCAATCTGTTTGCAATCACCCTTTGTGTGGCAGTGTTACCACCAGAGATAAGGCCCTTGACCTTTCTGATTACATCTGGGGTGCGGGTTGTAGCAGGTCGTGGTTTGCCTGTTTTTTTCCTTTTGGAATTAATCCCAAGCGACCCTTTCCCTTCTTATTAAGCACTGAGCTAATTCCACACTTTGAAACCACAAAATTAGGTTTTTTTGCAAGCCTCAATAATCGTGGAATAACAATAATTAGTGTTGGAAAGGGCAGTAATATACCCTTCCCAAAAGGGTCTATCTGCTTAGGTATTATGAGAGCAACATGTGTTGGAGTGTAACAGAGCAACATGTGTTGGATTGTAACAGAAACAGCACACTGACTGGTTTGATCACCTCGCATGCTCCTGTCCTGATGACTCACACTTCAACGTAACAATCTACTTGGCAAATTGTTCTCAGAGCTCGGAAACAACCCTCCGTAGACTGGTTCCATCCTCAGTACCTTCATGACTCATGTTAAATCATCAAAGACATAATGTCAAAAATGACATAACAATAGCCATGAAACTACTGAAGATGGAACCTAATAAGGTCCCGAAATCGGTCTAATAAGAAGAAGGCTATGAGATGAGTTGATAGAATTTTTCTTAAATAAATAATATATTAACAAATAAGGTTGAATCTGGAGTCATCTTGCCTCATAACTTGTTGTGTTCTATTTGAACATGCTTCGGTATATCATGTATACCATTGTCAGCTTTTCCAGACTGTTGAGTTTTATGTTGTCAGCCCTGGATGTCGGTTCCTCTCCATTTTTTTTTCTTTTGCTGACTGAAGAACTGGGAATTTCAAAATTCATTATCTTGTTTTTAGAAGATCTGCATATACAAGAACAAAAACAAGATTATGAATTTTGAAATTCCTGGGGAAAAAGATTTGATTTACAAGTTCATCGGTCAACCAAAGGATGGAGTGGGAGTCGACATGCAGAGCTGGAAAAGCTAACTATGGTATACATGATATACCAAAACTAGTTCAAATAGAACACAAAAGTTATGATGCAAGATAATTTCAGATTTACCTTATTTATTAAGAAGAACCTCATAATTATAATATATTAAATCATATGTTGTTATATTCATTACTATAAGGGCATGGATTTTATTTATTTATTTATTTTTTCCTCATGCAGTATGCATTTCCCTTAAGTATTTTCTCATGGAATTTTGGCCAGTATGGAACCGGTGCCCATTCAGCATCATGAAGCATTTGGGTAGCTACAATAAGTAGCGAATCCAGGTTGAGAAGACCAGCTATAATGGCTGGGGGACCTGACATGCTTGACCACATATCACTCCTACACTGGCTAGATAATCGTCTACTTTTGTGATTAACACATGTGGATGTGAGGCCAGCAGCTAGCTGGTAGGTCAAGGACCTTCTAGGCCTGTTGTACATGGAAAAAAAAAAAAAATAAAATAAAATCCTGGACACACACTTCTGGTTATAAAAATATTCGTAAATAAATGAATCATTTTTTACATCTTACCTCATATTTCATGTTTCTTTAAACATGGGAACTAGTTTTCAAGAGAAAAAAAATCTCATTTTTTACCGACATTATGAAAAAGAGTTCCTGTGTTTAAAGAAACATGAAATATGAGGTAAAATGTAAAAAATGACTCATTTATTTATGAATTAAGAACCTCATAATGTTATTTCTCATAGTTAACTATGTATAAAAATATTAATTCCGTTTTGCATTTTTTCATAAGAATTTTTCTTCTTAGCTCTTCCAAGCTAAGTTCCAGTTGTAATATAAACAAACTAGATGTACGACTGCATTTTCGTTGGTCAAATAATGGTTTTACCTTTAAGCTAATAAGAAAATGTAGTTCTGTCTCTAACACTCGAAATAAAGGAAATAAAAATATATATTATCTAGCATGTCTATGTAAGTTATATGGGAGAATCTTAAAATATATAATTAAAATTTTAATACGAGTACATTAAATAAACATTGTTTTATTCTTACACATGCGCAATGCATAATACGTTAAGATTTCAGTTGTTTCAAAATGGTAAAATTTCTGTAGAATTTCTTAAACATTGGAAAGCAGATAGAAACAAATTATTTTGAATATTTTTAGTTTAGTGAAAAAATCACTACATTGAGGATGTGGTGAAAATAACATCAGAATTTACAGGTGAGTCAGCATGGAACATAATTTCTGCCCGTAATGAAATTGTACCAGTAAGTAAAGGTTATCTATTGAAATCATGGAAAAAGCATAAGCATCTAATTAGGTAGGCCCATATATTAAATTAATATTGAGAAGCTAAAGCTATTACTATGATAGAAATAAGTAAATTAATGAACACATATATAAACGTCATAAATAAGAAATGAAGGAAGTTCTTAATTATAATTATTGGTACCGTCTTATGTTGTATTCAGTCTTATTTCCTGTAAAATCGATGTTGCTTAAGAACAATGTTTCTATCATACACAATTCAGTCATGTGGTGGTTCCCCAGTAGACGGAGTCGGTGGAGTAATATCTTATGCAAGTTTGTTTACAGTGCAACTGGAACTTAGCTCGGAATCAATATAGTCTTGAAGTTTTAGGTTTTTTTTTTTTCAAGTTTTACATAATTTTTTAAGTCCACTGCTGTGGTCTCGAGGTAGCTTGCTGCCTTGTCACGCAGCAGGCCTGGGTTCTATCCCCGCTTGGGACAAGTTTCCTGGGTGAGGTTTTTTTGGGGGTTTTTCCTCACCTGTAAGACAAATGTTAGGATACTTTAAGGCCCAAACGGTCCCCGAATGTCACCTGGCCATCATTATCATCAATATCATATTCACCTCATTAGATTAAGTTTAGGTTTAAGGCCTCTCCTGGCACTTCATTACCCATCATATCGTTGGGGCAGCGTAACCCTGCCTTCCAGGTGCCCCAACCTCAGAAGTGGGTTACAATATGCCAATGCCAGGAGAGAGTACCTGAAATGTCGAATGACAAAAAGGTGGCATTGAAAAAAAAAACAATTTTTTAATGATTTTTTTTTCACATTTAACTTTTTTTGCATTTTACTTCCATTTGTTTCAAATTATAACAGGTATCAAACCTTTTGCTAACATAAAACTAAAGTATAACATATGTAAATAGTGACTCATTTCAATAGAAGTAAAAGTAATTAAAAATTGTTATGTATTTTAAATTGAACCCAATTTGAAATATTGTGGTTATGCATTCTGATAGCTAATTGTAATATATGATGAGAATTTTGAATGTTTCTATTTAAATTAACATTTTCCAATCCTGGATAGAATCAAATTTAAGAAAGAAAAATTAATTTTTCTAATTTTTTTCTTAAATTAGATTCTATCCAGGATTGGAAAATGTTAATATAAATAAAAACATTGAAAATATGAAGCTTTACCACTAAAAATGTAATGTATAAATTCTCAATAAAAGTACTTCTGAATAGATGTCAGTTGCCATGATGGTAGCGGCAGCCATAGAGAAAACGGATAGAGGGAAAACTGCGTACAGTGACATCTAAAAATTTACGGTTGTTTACGATGAACTACAATGAGCAAACTTACAATGGTAGCGCTGTTTCGTAGTAACAGAATATGTAACTAAAAAAACAATAGCATGGCACACGGTGTGTTCACTCGGGATTATGGGAAATTAGCCATTTTGTGAATTGAAATTTTTAACTGCCATCCTTTCATTCTAAGTAGACGGTACTGTAAAAAATATATATTATCGAAAGTTAAAAATCGTTACTTAGATTTTATTTTACTGTAATTCGTAAGTAAATTCAAACTTGCCCACATTTTTAATGTGAATCTATTTTCAAAGACTATTTAACTCATGCCCCAAATGGGAGTCAATGACCAATCACGTTTCAATGATTTCTGTTTTACAACCAATCAGAGTCGTGTTTCACCAAATATTTATCAGTGTTATAATTACCATATTAAAGAAAGCTCCTCCTTACAATATTGCGTTCCTTTGGCAATAAATAGTATGATCTGGTTGCAGTGATAAACAAAAGAAGCAGTAGAAGCGTACCTATCGTTTCTCATTTGTTTTCAAACATCGCCGTTTACAGTAAATATATAAATATTTTAAAATAACTATAGTTAAATAATGATTTGTGAGTAAACAGCTTAATTTTATTCGTTAAATAGTCCTAACAAATGCCACTCTTGATTTCCAAATTCTCTAGATAAATTTGGAAATCACTCGTGGCATTACTTATGATAAACCTACTGGAAGTGATAAATTTTAAGATTTGTTAGTTAGGAAGACTGATGTTAGTGTACAGCCATTTCTAATAAACATTTAAAAAATGTGAGTGACTTTATAATGGATTTCAGATGTACAACATGGCTACGGTTCTTTAATAAATATATTATACAACATATATGTATTGTATAAAATATGTATGTGAGAATAAAGGGGTAGGTCAATTGTATATATTTAAAAGAGCTCATAATGCATGTTTTTCAATTTTAATAAATGAAAATAAATTAAAATTCATCGGAGAACACGTTGTTTAAACAACTCACCTCATAGGATTCATGCTTCCATGATATCGCGATTTCAAACATCGTCATGTTCATCATCAGCCATATGTTTGAAATCGCGATATCATGGAAGCATGAATCCTATGAGGTGAGTTGTTTAAACAATATGTTCTCCGATGAATTTTAATGATTATACCTCATAATGTTTACTTCCCAATATTAATTAAATATAATGAAAATAAATTAACACATTTTATTTATTTCCATTCTTCCCTTCTGTTAAAATTAAAAAAAAAATTAGGTCTGAGAGGCTGGGTACAAATAATTCCAGATGGTGCTGAATTTCAAATTAGTACCACAAAAAAATTAAAAAAATTTAGATGTTATTAGTTAGTTCTACACAAGTGCCGCTTGTGGCACGTACGCGAAAATCGTCCACTTTCTCCTCTGGATACTCTGTGGCGACAGCTATCAGTCTTCAGACAAACGAAAATTCTATTAGTGGAAAGAAATGTTAACGTTTGTATTGTCGTTTGAATGATGTAATGGACAGCACACTTGAATGGATAACGAGGTCCAGGGTTCAAATCCTGGTTCAACCATTAATTTTTCTTTTTTAAAATATGATGGGAACTTCATTGTTT
The DNA here is from genome assembly GCA_030220185.1 of Diploptera punctata. Lineage (NCBI taxonomy): Eukaryota > Metazoa > Arthropoda > Insecta > Blattodea > Blaberidae > Diploptera > Diploptera punctata. The sequence goes on along the minus strand of JASPKZ010003829.1, from coordinate 439,529 downwards.
GTTTGTATTTTTCTTAGTAGTTTTTGTTTTGTGATTGCAGCAAGATGTCTACACGTGATTTGTGCCGGCGGTTCCTACTTGTACGTGATTCTGTAGACACTGTGCCACTGCCCTCGTTGAGTTCAGAAGTGAAGTGTACAAAGTGTGAGCGAGGGTTTAGCGCGCTTCCTGAACTACACAGGTGAGAGCTAGTGATACATGTCATCGTCATAGATAGCACAGCCCATCTTGATAATTTTGAAGAGCTTGTGTCCAAATATTTAAATTCCTCAAAGGGTAACACAAGTCATCACCATATGTGATCATATTTCAGACACATTCTGGAGTGCGGAGGTGACACCACTTGGATGTTACTCCCGAGTCCAAGCACCAGCGGGCGTCGCAGCAGGAAATGGCGTCCATTCGGCAGCAGGAGACGCAGGCAGCAAGGTAGTCACCGCCGCGGTATGAAGAGGAACATTCCCAACACACCAGTGAAGCAGTACTACCGCAATAACAAGCTTCGTGCATCAGGCGGAGATAGTACGTATCACAGTAATTTGTTTATAATAAAAATTACAGCAGGAACTAATTTTGAATCTATAATTAAGTTTGATAAAATGTTTTTACATCCCACCTCATAAAGTTCCATGTTTTCATGATACCAGTTTCAAAGGTCTTTGCCTTTATCTTCAGTAAAATTCCAACTGTTGAAATGTTGATGTTACCACCATCTTCTGAACTGCCATCTTGTGCCAATTGTACGAACTTCGAGATTTAATTTTGGTCGCTGGGAACTTCAAAATTCATGGATCTATATTTGTTCTTCTGATCAGCCTCATGGGCTAGTGGTCAGCGTTTCTGACTTTAGTTCATAAGGTCCCAGGATTGATTCCCAGTCAAACCATGGGAATTTTTCCTTAAAGGGGGTTGCCCATGGTCTGGAATTTAGATTAAGAACTCTCATGGTGCTTCATTATCATTTATTATCCATTACCATCATTAGGGTAATGTAACTTCGTCTTCCAGGTGCCCCAACCTAAGAAATGGATTACAATTCTGCCAATGCCAGGTGAGAAAGCCACAAATGTCATAAAAGACAATCTGGTGGCATTAGACAAAAAAAAATCTGAATGTAGGTTACATCTTTTCCCAAATTGTTAATTCCAAATGCTTCTCTCCATTTTAATTTTAATTTAATCTCTAAGTTCATAAAATTGGAACCAGATGGCTGTTCAGAATTTGGTGGTAATGGCAAAACTTCAACAGTTGAAGTTTGACTGAAGATGAAGACAAATGACCTTTGAAACCGGTATCATGAAAAGACAAAACTTTATGAGGCAAGATGTAAAATCATTTTATCCAACTCATTCATAAATTCATAATTAGTCATTGTATTTTTGGATGTAGATTCTTCCCAAATTGTGAGTTCTTTAGATTTCTTTAATTCCTTAATTAATTTTGGCTTTACTTAATTTCTGTGTTTTTTTCTGATAAGATGTGAGCAGCTACTACAGATATTTTTATTTCCCCATTTTTTATATTTCTAAGGGGTACATATTAAGTGAAGAACAGTGTGGCTTTCGGAAAGGTCATGTTCAGATGCCATTTTCACAATAGAGCAACTTATTCAGAAGGGAAGAGAATTTAATTTGCCAACTTGCATACTTTTATTGACTATCAAAAAGCATTTGATAGACTATCAAGAAATAAACTATGGGAAATAATGTATGACAAAGGGTTTCAAGGACACATTGTCAAAGTTGTGCAAAGCTTATATTTTAAATCAGACATAATGATTGATAAAGGAGCTACAATGAGCGATAATACATTAGAAATTAATCAAGGGGTCAGACAAGGATGCCCGCTATCTCCTGCACTCTTTAGTATATATATAGACGAGATCATTGTACAATGGCAATCAAATTTAACCACACAGTTTAAAGTTGGCAGTACGATTCTAAATACCATATTGTTTGCAGACGATCAGACAATCCTTAGCTCTTCAGAAGACAATTTACAAATAGCAGCATATAAATTAAACAAAATAGCAAATAAATTCAATATGACAATCTCTGAAAGTAAATCGAAAGCAATGGCATTCAACGGGAAAGACCATATGAGGTGTAAAATCAGTATTAATAACAGTATAATACAACAGGTGAACAATTTTAATTATTTAGGATGCAATGTATCATACTGCCAGAAGGAAGATATTAAATTAAATAGATTTTACAGAATGTGTGGCGCTATAAGACGGACACTGAAAAATAAAACTTTGAGGAGCACACAACTAAAATTTTACAAAATTATGGCAGTGCCTGTCTTAACATATGCAAGTGAAAATTGGACTCTTAACCGTTCAGACAGAAGGAAAATAGAAACTGCAGAAATGAAGTTCCTACGTTCAGTAGCAGGTGTGACAATTTTGGACAAGAAAAGAAGTGAGGATATTAGGAATGACTTAAATATTTTCAATTTAACAAATAGAATTGACAACATGAGAAACAACTGGTATGAACATGTCAAGAGAATGCCTACAGATAGAATCCCTCAGCTGTTACTAAAGTACAAACCAATAGGACATAGAAATGTTGGACGCCCATTTACTAGATGGGAGGATTCATTAAATCCCACTTGATGTGAAAACAGGTCAAAAGGCCTAATTTCATGAAGCAGAAGAAGAAGAAGAAGGGGTACCTTCATTCTGATGTTCAAGTTTCTTTTTGTGTTTTCCCTACGTAGATTTTTTGATAATCCCCACATTTTATTTGATAAATTCCTGATTTGTATGCCTTCGCTAATTTCATTCATTAGTTTACTAACACTAAGATAAATTTGATGTTTTTATTATTCATTTCATACATCTCAATGATGGATAAATCATATTTGAAGAGAAAAATTATATGCTCAGAATGGGGCTCGAACCCAGGATCTTTGGCTTTCTAGGCCAATGCTCTACCGACTGAGCTATATGGGCGAATTTCAATCTAATACAAATTTTTCTCTTATATACTCTGTCAGTTCCCGTGCACCAAATGATATGAAACTTTTTTCTTCTATCTTGCAAGATAAATGTCTTCTTAATAAAGAAACCATCATTTGCAAGATAGAAGCAAAGGTTTCATAGCATTTGGTGCAAAGGAATTGAAGCATATATAAGAGAAAAATTTGCGTTTAGATTGGAACTTACCCTGATAGCTCAGTCGGTAGAGCATTGGCCTAGAAAGCCAAAGGTCCTGGGTTCGAGTCTCAGTCTGAACATATAATTTTTTCTCTTCAAATATGTAAGATAATTGTTCGGTGCCAATTTGATGTTGAATTTGTTAAAACTTATACAATGTAAAATCTAAATATTAAAAATATGTCACCTCATCTCATATTTTGTCTTCTTTTTAGATATGTTTCGGAATAATTATTCCATCATCAGTATTTTCACAACTGAACAATAATCATGAAAATACTGAAGATGGAATAATTCTGAAAAACTGGTCTAAAAATATGAGGTGAAGTGATATATTTTTAATCATCATCATCATCCATGCAAGTATTAGGCCGTGTGGCCTGTTATGGTCTCAAAGAGGAATTATATATTTTTAATACTAATTCTAATTATTAACACTTCATAGTGTTACTTCCCACTAACAAGGGAACTGTCAACCATTACATACCAAAACCTACCTTGAAATTTCTCCCAGAGAAGCTTTATGATGTACCAAGACCATGTCTAAAAAATGATTTGCCATTTTTAACTGCAAGGCACAGAAATTGAAATTAGAATCTAGCAATGTCAACTCTCTGTATGGAGCAGATGGACTCCTGTATTATTAAGAGCAGAATGTAGGGAGGGGGATACGGTACGGATGACAAATAGTGAGGGTTATCCATCCTACCAAATCAGCAGTTGTACTACTTTTCCATAGCTTAAATGAAAAAAATTGTGCTGAATTTTAGTGCCTTGCAGTTAAAAACAGCAGATAATTTTTTGGACATGACCTTTGTACAACACAAATCTTCTTTGCAAGAAATTTCAAGTTAGGTTTTGGCATGTAATAGTTGATTTTAAATAAAACCTCATAATGTTAGTTCCTGAAAATATCTATTACTATTAGATATGTTTACAGGTGATAGCATACAGCGGATGTTGGCAAACCTGCCACCCAAGCGAGCCACACGACGTGTCATACAGTTCTCAGAAGATGAGATCAAGACTCGCAGCCAGGCTACAATACACAGTGTAAGTTGTTCTTCTTAAACAATTTTTCAGTCCAATATGGACACTTGACTCTTCAATTCTTCTGTCTTCTTGCATCTGATCTGATGTTGCATTACTTCTTCATCTAATCTCATGTCGTTGTTCTGGATATCTAGTTTTGCACAAAATCCTCCATCCATCTTGGTCATTTCATGCCTCTTCTTCCATCATTTTCATCCATTCACCTTATCTTTTCTTGACATTCTTCTTAACTTGTTCTTCCATCTATATCTTGTCAAACCTCTTGGTCTCTCTCTTCCCTTCTAATCTAAATTCCAGTGCTTGTCTTGGTATCCTTCAGTATTCATTCTTTTAATGTGACTATACCATTTCATTCTACTTATTGTCCTCCATTTCATCTCATATTTTATCAAAGTTTCTCTTAATATTTCCCATAATTAACTTATGAAGAAAATTTCTCTTACTTTTTTTATTTTAGAAAATCTTCCTCATTAGAGGATTGAACAACATAGGATTAGAGGATTTCTTAGCTGTGTACTTTAATTTACTTACTAAGTAATAGGTTTAGCTGTTTAATGATAAAAATAAAATGTTTCTTACCTCTCCTCATATTAATCTACTGAGTAGATCACGATTTCGAGACCATAACGGTCTCATCTTCAGTACAATCTTGGCGACTGATGTTATGTCGATGGGAAGAAACACTTCTTCTTCCCTCTGTTGGTGAACCAATGAACCTCTGGATCAGGTCAGGATTTGCAGGAATTTTGAAGTTCCCATAAATCCTGACCTGATCCAGAGGTTCACTGATCCACCAACAGAGGGAAGAACTGTTTCTTCTGATCGACATAACATCAGTCATATTAGAAAGAAAAATTATATGCTCAGACCGGGACTTGAATCCGGGACCCTCGGTTCTCTAGACCAAGTGCTCTACCACCTGAGTTACCTGAGCAAGTACTGATCTAAACGCAAATTTTTCTCTATATAAGTTATAATTCCCACCCACCAAATGCTATGAAGCCTTTGCTTCTATCTTTGCAAATGTGCGGCTCCTTTTATTAAGAAGATATGTTTGGGAATTATACATTACATTATGAATGCCAGTATGGCTTTTTTCGATGGATAAATCATATTTGAAGAGAAAAATTATACGCTCAGACCGGAACTTGAACACTGGACCCTTGGTTCTCTAGACCAAGTGTTCTACCACCTGAGCTATCTTGGTCTAGAGAACCAAGGGTTCTAGGTTCCAGTCCCGGTCTTAGCATATAGTTTTTCTCTTCAAATATGGTTTATCCATCATTGAGATGTATGAAATTAATAATAATATCAGTCTCCAAGATTGTACTGAAGATGAGACTGATATGGTCTCGAAATCGCAATCTACTTAGAAGATTAATATGAGGAGAAGTAAAAAACATTTGATTTTATCATAAATTAAACCTCATAGTGATTAATTCCTATAAAAGTTAAATCAGCTGTTTAATATTAATTTATTTAATTGATGATACATACAGCTAGAGCTGTGTGGAATCCCATCATGTCATCTTAATGTCTTAGTATTGTATATGATAATATTGAGGTAAGATGTCCAGACTAAAAATAATATTCTTATTATTAATTTCATACATCTCAATGATGGATAAATCATATTTGAAGAGAAAAATTATATGCTCAGACCGGGACTTGAACCCGGGACCCTTGGTTTTCTAGTCCAAGTGCTCTACCATTTGAGCTACCTGAGCAAGTACCGATCTAAACGCAAATCTTTCTCTATATACATTGTAATTCCCGCCCACCAAATGCTTTGAAGCCTTTGCTTCTATCTTTGCAAATGGCGGCATTTATAATGTAATGTATAATTCCCTAATATGTCTTCTTAATATAGGAGCTGCCATTTGCAAAGATAGAAGCAAAGGCTTCAAAGCATTTGGTGGGCGGGAATTACAACGTATATAGAGAAAAATTTGCGTTTAGATCGGTACTTGCTCAGGTAGCTCAAATGGTAGAGCACTTGGACTAGAAAACCAAGGGTCCCGGGTTCAAGTCCCGGTCTGAGCGTATAATTTTTCTCTTCAAATATAAAAATAATATAATTGTATATGATAATTCATTACATTGAATGTGGGATCGTGAGGAAGATTGAAGAGGAGAATTTGTATTTGAATAGGAAGGAAGCCTGAATTGTCTCAGTGGTAGAGCATCACGCTTAAAGCTGAAAGTTCGGGGTTCAATTCCCGGTTCTGACACAAATTTTTTGGCAAACTTTACAACCTGTGACGCGACTTTTTAAATTCCTTCATAAACTCTTGTCAAATTTTATCTTAGGGTTTCATTTGCAAATTATTTTCCACCATTTACAATGATTTTTACATTTTTTCTAATGATTATTTCAATATATTATTCTATGATATTTAACTACATACGTAGCATCAAGACATGGCAGCGATATTGATTTTAACCAATATTCTATGCAACAACAAAGTCATATAGAGTGCAGCCAACATAGAGTATGTACTAATTAACTGTACACATATACTTCAGAATTTCAGAACAAAATTTATTTTTTGGCATTGTATTCTTTCACAGGTTAGAGTGTTTATAATTATTAATTAATTCCTACATATATTAAGTAGAGTGCTTATATTGCATTAGGTTAGCTTTTAGGTTCTTTTGGCCATGGTGGACTAGTGGTTATGCTCCTTGCCTCTGGTCCCGAGGGTCGCGGGTTCAAACCCGGTCGGGGTCAATGGATTTTTTAGGATGGAAAAATCCAAGGAGCACGTCCTCCGGGAGAGACTTTAAGCTGTGCATCCTGAGTCTGAAGATTTTCAGGCTCGTAAAAGATCCTTAAGCCTGAATGAAAAGGCCTCTAAGCAAAATTTACCAAATTTTCCCGTCCTAGTACTACCTTGGTTTCCTAGATGTCAGTATGAGGCGGAACACTGACCACGGACCACTCAAATGACATCTGTACGAAAACAAGTGTAACTAAATTAGTATGGTTCAAATTCTTCCCTGTAGGGGGAGAGTGCCTAAATCTCTGTTAAGGGAAACATGGGCTTACAAGATACAAGAAATATTGTGTATATGTTGGCTGCATCCCATGATTCCATAGTGTAAAATGCTTTGTATTTGTTGGCATATGCACATGGTGTAAGATTGTAACTTAGAACAAATTATTGCTCACATGTTGTAAAGTATTTCCAATTTTTCTCCTTTCCCATTGATTTCTGATTCTTATTTGTAATTTATTGATTGTAAGTGTTTCTCCTTTCTCATAGGCAGTTATCAATGTTATATGAATTGCATTTGTAGTTTCAGACTTGAGTGCTTTTTGAAATTAACCTATATTTAATAAAAAATAGTTTATAAAATGTGGTCATGGTACCTTGTGTAATGTACACTGGTGTACTGTAGTACACACATCTGATTGTGTGTTGTTCTCTATTCCACAGAATCGCCTCTTAAGGAAAAGATACAAGGTATTGTATGGTTATTTAACGTTATTCTCAAACATTACGTGTGTTTATTGCACTTCTAGGGAGCACAGACAAGTAATATTCAAAGAAATAAATTGTTTTTATGTTAAAAATTTGTTGGTCTTCATTTTCTTTCACTTATTAGACCAAGTGTTCTGTTATACTACCCAACCATTGTTTTTATTTGGGGTAAGGTGCTTTGGAATATGTTTGTTTAAAATTTTAAATAAAATCATTTTCACCTCACCTCATATCCTGTCTTCTAATTAAAACATTTTGTCTGTTCATTCTTACCTCTTACAGTTGTTTTTGTCGAACATATGTTTAAGATTTTATTATTGATTTGCAAAGATAGAAGCTACGGTTTCAAGCATTTGGCACGAGGGAATTACAATGTATATAAGAGAAAAATTTGCGTCTAGATCGTAACTCGCCTCGGTAGCTCAGTTGGTAGAGCACTTGGCCCGGAAAGCCAAGGGTCCCGGGTTCGAGTCTCGGTCTAGGCGAAAATTTTTCTCTTCAAATATATGTTTCAGAGCTTCTTAGCCCCATCGTCAGCGATTACAGACTGAATTTTCTCATGTTGTCGGCCCTGATTCTTGATTCCTGCTCTCTTTGTCTCTGGTCCAATTCCAATTCCTCATTGGTAAATTCATTGGACCAGAGGCAAAGAGAGCAGGAATCAAGAATCAGGGCCGACATCATGAGAAAATTCAGTCTACAACCGCTGATGATGGGGCTAAGAAGCTCTGAAACATATGTTCGACAAAAACAACTCTTAAGAGGTAAGAATGAACAGACAAAATGTTTTAATTATTAAACAAATGTCTTAATGTTACTTCCTATTGTATTTAAAAAAAAATCCTGTCTTCTAATTAGACCGGTTTCATAACTTGGTGGTTACATCTTCAGTAGTTACATCACCGATGTTCTGTCATCCAGGAGCACTGCTTCTTACTCCATCTGTTGGTGGACCGATGAACTTCCCTGGGAATTTTGAAGTTCATTATTTTAATTAATGTCAATGAATTTTGAAATTTGCGGGGAAGTTGATTTGATTGGGAGTTTCAATTGAATAGTTGTCCCGAAAACGGATCTAAGTCATAAACTACTACTCATGACTTGACTAACTTTTTCCACCATTTTGTTACATATAGATCACTTTGCTTGAATTGCAACTTTCACAAATAAATAAAACAGGTCTAGAAGATAGCAGGGATAATTTTACATACACCATGCCGTGATATTCTTCAGATATACAACTAATCCACTGAAAACTCAACTTTCGAATTTTTGAGAGTTACATCTGTTTTCAGGGTACTATTCAATTAATGAATTTTGAAATTCCCAGGGGAAATCTCTGTTAAACAAGATGGCAAATTATCTTCTTGGGAAAAGTTCAACACTGGAGTAACACAGGGATGTGGATTTTCACTGGTGCTTTTCATTATATATATGAATAAATTAATAAACAGGTGGAGGAAAACACGACGAGGATATATTCCCATCAATAGGAACCTCAAACTCGATGCTATTCTTTTTGCAGACGATTTAGCTCTTCTGGCACTTTCCGAAAATGATTTGCAATGATCAATTTATAATTTACAAAAAATAGGTGCCAAATTTAATATGGAAATATCAATTAACAAAACTAAAATTATGGCATTTCATGGGAAGGACCTCATTCAAAGTAAAATCTGTCTCCAGAATAAAATTTTAGAGAGATCAAATCAATTTAAATATCTTGGATATTATCTCTCTATCTGGGATGAAAAGGATATCCCTGAAAAAATTACTAGTTATAATAAAAGTTTGGGAATTATTAATCAAGTTATGAAACCATCCCTTGTACAAAAAAAACACCAGATTATGTTTATATAACACTTTGGCTAGACCAGTGTTGACCTATGGTACTGAAGCATGGACACTAAAAAAGACAACAAGGAAGCAGAATAATGGTTTGTGAAATGAGATTCATGCGCAGAACAGCGGGTTATGCCAGATGGGATCGGAAAAGGAACACCGATATCTTAAAAGAATTGAAGACTATGCCAATTTTGGAATATATTAAACAGTACCAACTAAAATTGGAAACACCATCTAGAAAGAATGAATTCAAATCGGATCCCCAAAGCTGTTTATAATTATATACCAAGAGGACGAAGATCACTGGGCCGTCCTATGAAACGCTGGAGGTAAAATTTTCTATAGGATCGTAACATGCTTTGGCCTAATACTTGAAAGGAAGAAGAAGAATTCCCAGGGAAGTTTATTTGATTGGGAAGTTCGTTGGTCCACCAGCAGATGGAGTAAGAAAGAATGTTCCTGAACGATAGAACATCAATCGTGTAAATACTAGGATGTAACCACTAAGGTTACGAAACTGGTCTTTATTAGAAGATAGGAATTAAGGTTAGGTGGAAAGAATTTTATTTAAAATTTTTAATTAAATTGTATAGTAATATTTCCTATAATATATTTGAAGAGAAAAATTTTCGCCTAGACCGGGACTCGAACCCGGGACCCTTGGCTTTCCGGGCCAAGTGCTCTACCAACTGAGCTACCGAGGCGAGTTACGATCTAGATGCAAATTTTTCTCTTATGTACGAAATATAATTTATCCTTCAATGAGAAGTGTTAAATTAATAATAAAATTGTCAATAGAAGCCCTACTGGCTATAAAGTAGTGTTAAATTCCCAATAAATGTCTTCTTAACTAAGAAGCCGCCATTTGCAAAGATAGAAGCTATGGTTTCAAGCATTTGGCGCGAGGGAATTACAACGTACATAAGAGAAAAATTTGTGTCTAGATCGTAACTCGCATCGGTAGCTCAGTTGGTAGAGCACTTGGCCCGGAAAGCCAAGGGTCCCGGGTTCGAGTCCCGGTCTAGGCGAACATTTTTCTCTTCAAATATAATTTATCCTTCAATGAGAAGTGTTAAATTAATAATAAAATCGTCAATTTCCTATAATAGTTCAATGTGCATATTTGTTTGTTTGTTGGTTGACTAATACTGAGCACATACCCACATTTCTCGGGATTCTGGGTGGATACAGGACTGATACTGGTCAAAATTCCTAGAGAAAATTCTTCCTTCGTGAGGACTTGTACCAGTGGAAGTTCGGGTAACTCTCTCTACACCAGGCACCATGTCTTAAACCACTTGCCTACAGCATGGGACTTACTACACTTTAGGGGGAAAAAATGCACTCTCATGCAGAATTTAAAAAAGTTGATGTTAGTTGTAGAAAATGCAGCGCCATGTTTAATTTGTAGACGTAGAGTTATGATGTTGTTCAGGTGTCAGGAGTGGTGAACACAGTCCCACACAGGGTGCTGCAGAGCGACCATGCCAGGAAACTCAGTAGGAAGGCGGTGCGAGGACAGATTGTGAGGAAGGTGGTACGTTCCAAGTCAGCTCCGAGCACCAAGCAGGAAGAAGTGGCAGTCAGATCGCCCTCTCCAGTTGTCAATATACCCCCAGTACAGGATTCCACTCCTAAAGCAGGTAAGTGATCCAGATTTTTAGAATGTGAAGTAATTTTTAATTGCTAGTGTCATATGTAACATGAAAAATAAGTTATTTCCATTGAAAATATTAAAAGAATTAAATTTTAATATTACATTTATCATTTCTCATTGAATGACTAATTAAATTCAAGTAAAATATATAATGATGTTTTTATTATTGATTTAACATTTCTCAATGAAAGATAAATTATATTTGAAGAGAAAAATTTTCGCCTAGACCGGGACTCGAACCCGGGACCCTTGGCTTTCTGGGCCAAGTGCTCTACCAACTGAGCTACCGAGGCGAGTTACGATCTAGACGCAAATTTTTCTCTTATATACGTTGTAATTCCCTATCGCCAAATGCTTTTGAAACCATTGTTTCTATCTTTGCAAATGGCGGCTTCTTAGTTAAGAAGACATTTATTGGGAATTTAACATTACTTTAAAAAAAAAATTTTCTCTTCAAATATAATTTATCTTTCATTGAGAAATGTTAAATCAATAATAAAAACATCATTAGAAGCCTTACTAGCTTTATAAAGTAATGTTAAATTCCCAATAAATGTCTTCTTAACTAAGAAGCCGCCTTTTGCAAAGATAGAAACAATGGTTTCAAAAGCATTTGGCGATAGGGAATTACAACGTATATAAGAGAAAAATTTGCGTCTAGATCGTAACTCGCCTCGGTAGCTCAGTTGGTAGAGCACTTGGCCCGGAAAGCCAAGGGTCCCGGGTTCGAGTCCCGGTCTAGGCAAAAAATTTTCTCTTCAAATATAATTTAAAAAATATAAGCCTAATTCGGGATTTGAACCCAATGTTTCTGGTTCAGTACACCAGTGCTCTTCCATCTGAGCTTCTAGACTTCCAATTTATTCGCAGTTTTTTTCTCTTTACTAATAAGGTACCCACTTGCAAGAAATCAGTGAACATTCGTTCCACTAACCCCGTCTAGTGGCTTCTTAAACAAGAAGACTTTTAAATGGAAATCAGCACTGTATTTATAGCCAGTAAAACTTAAATACAATGCTTAATATTAAATTTGTCACTTGTCACTGAATGACAAAATAAATTTGAAGAGAAGAATTATATGCTCAGACTGGGGCTTGAAACCAGGACCTTTTGCACTCTAGGCGAATGCCTAATGCATATTAGGCTCAGATCGGGATTCAAACCCAATATCTCTCTTTCTGTACATCAGTGCGATACCAATTAACCTTTTGAGCGCCAATAAGATTGTCAACATCTCTTTCCACTTATACAATTCTTGTTCATCCATAGACTGATGGCATTAATTTTTCTTTCTTAAATTAGTTTCTATCTAGTTTGGAAAATGTTAATTTAAATAATCCATCCATAGTAATTCTGCCCGAGGGCAGGTCTTTCACTGCAATCATAGTGTTTTCATGCTATGCTTGCAGCTTTACTAGGGAATTATAGGTGTGGTAGCTTCCCGTTGCTTTCCACACCGGTGAAGGATGATGATGATGATAATGATAAGGATGAGATGATGATGATGGCCGGATGATTTTTGGGGACTGTTGAGTTCTATAAGCTTCCTGACATTTGTCTTACAGGTGAGGAAAAACCCTGAAAAACCTCACCCAGGAGCCTGTCCCGACCGGGGATCGGACCTGGGCCTGCTGCGTGACAAGGCAGCACGCTACCTCGAGAGGCACAGCGGTGGACAATTTAAATAAAAATGTTTAAAAATCAAAGAATTATTTATATTTGTTTGATATATGACCTGGAGTGATTTATTTAAATAAATTTATGTTTACAATATCCTTCCGGGAAATTGAAACATCATCTAGAAGGAATGAGTTCAAATCAGATCCCCAAAGCTATTTATAATTATATACCAAGAGGACGATGATCACTGGGCCGTCCTATGAAACGCTGGAGGGAAAATTTTCTATAGGATCGTAACAGGCCTTGGCCTAATACTTGGAAAGAAGAAGAAGATGTTTACAATATGTAACTGATATTATGATATGTGAGAAACTAAAAAAAATAAATAAAGGAATTTGGGTGAAACATTTTGAAGTAAATTGCACTTAGGTTAAAAATTTGTAAAATAGTAACCAGTGAAAATTTTTTTGTTAAATGGTAAAAGGAAATAGTTATCATTAATTGAAATAGTTTAGCTGTTAATTTATTTATTTCAACCATAAGTGTAGCTTATATCATAAATTAATTATGGGAAATATCATTGAGGTTTTCAAGTTAATAACTGATAAATAGTGGGTCGTGAAATCTCACTATTTATTAGTTATTAACATAAGAATAGCTTGTCCACTGCTGTGGGCTCGGGATAAGAGGACCCCCAGTTTTTGATCCCCAGTTGGGACAAGTGTCCTGGGTGTTGATTTGTTTTGGGGTTTTAACTCTCATATAAGACAAATGTTGAGAAACTTTAAGGCCGAAACAGTTACCAAAATTTATTGGTAATCATAATTATTAAATTTGCCATGTTTAGTGTGAATGTGTGTGTGATTGGTGTGTTTTGTCTTTATATGTTGTCTGGGAGGAGACCCTAGATTGAATTGATCACTCATTCTTAGAGACAATACATACATACAAGGATGATTCTTATTTAGACAAATTAAATTAAAAATTCATCTGATATTTAATGCACACCCTCTAATTTTTTTCGTTTGGCCCAATTTGATATTCAATGCACACCCTCTAATTTTTCGTTTGGTCCAATTTGATAGTGTATCAAATTTCATTACAATATATTAACATTAACCCGTGCTGCACTATATCTAAATTTATAAATATTCAAAAATAGTAGATAGGGACAGAGGGAATCTTGTTAATCCATTCATGCACATCACTAATTAGATGATGAGGCATTTGTCTATCTCTAATCCCAGTTGGGACCACTTACTAATTTTTCGGGAGGCTTATGATACCTCATGCCCTAGGGCGACTATTTCAGGGAGCAGAGAGCAAGTCATAGTTATTCCCGCAGCAAGAGTATTACTTATTTATTTTTCTGATTTTTAAACAAGAGAAATAAATCAATAATTATCTTCTAATACAGCAGTTTTAATGAAATTAATTGTTAACATCATAAAACATTACATTTTTATTGATATTTTCACACTTGTTCTAGCTCAATACAGCATGAGTTCATCTTAAATTAAAAAAAAAATAGACATTAAATTACTTCTTACAACCAAAAAAAAAAGGATGTGTGGAATTAAATATGAAAAGTCTAAAATAAGGATTGCCCTAATTTATGTACACATTCATTACACCTCAAGTTGTTGATTGCATTCTACAGCAATAATTGTCTGTTGTTTATACAGATGTTCCAGAAGTTACAAAGCCACCAGAAGTGTCCAGAAGTAGGAGCCGCAAGAAATCAGTCGTTGAGGCTCCCAAACCAGCAGTGGATGAATTTGATGTAGACATCAGCAATGTTGGCAATGCCGAGACATCTAACATCCTTGCAGCAATGCGCATCGCAATGCTGGAAGGGGTGATAACAGAAAAAACACCAACAAAGAAAAGGAAACCAGATGAACCTGTGTCTGTTAAGAAGAAAGCAAAACTAGTGCAAGGTAACTTAGAGGAACAATTCCTGCGAAATAAAGGTTACACACACCCAGATGAGGTGTCCAGTGAACCTATCATCTGTAAGGGCTGCGGTAAGCAGTTTGACAATGGATCTGCAGAAGTCAGGCATCGCAAGACATGTATTTACTTACAAACAGGTGAGGAAAGTAACGAAATGAGTCCTTCTGACAAAATAAAGAAACATAATCTCACAGATGGTAGTGATAAGGTAGTGGTGAGGAGTATCAGCGCAAGTCCAGTCCGAAACCGCAAGAAAAAACTGGAAAAGAAAGAGGAGTTGAATGACAAGAAGAGATCGAGCAGTTTAGGAAACGTTGATGACAAAAAGAGGAGAGTAATAAAGAGGAAAAACACATTAAAGCAAAAAGAGGTAAATATCAGTCCAATTGCTAGTGACATTGATGACAAAATGCCGGAATTACAGAAGGAGGAACCTCTTCAGACACCAAGTCCAAAGTTAGGGGAAGATCTGTGCGATATCCCGATTTTATCTCCAGTTGGATGTGATTTACCTGCTGAAGAACCAGACGACAAACAACCCACTTCACAAGAAGAGAAACCAGTTAAGGGAAACAAAAAAACAAAGAAACTATTGGTGGATAGTGAAGACGAGGATGTTCCATTGATTAAAAAACTTGGGCAACAGAAGGAATCTGATAACAGCAACATTTCTCAAGTTCCAAAAACTTCAAGTAAGAAATCCCGTGACATTTCTCAAGTTGCAAAAGCTTCAAGTAAGAAATCTCGCAACAGTGACATGAAAACCGAGAAGCAGGTATGTCGTCAAGAATCTACTAGTGACGATGATATACCTCTTGTTATGAAAGTCGAATCTATCAAGAAACGCCATAAGAAAAATTTTTCTCAATCTTCTAGCACTAATAATGATACAAACTTAGAACTTCATAACAATACTGATATTTCAGTTGATGAAATAATATTAGGTGAGAAATCTCCATCTGAGGAAGTCATACTTTCATCAGAAAAAAGTACACAGCAGAAGGAATTATCTAAAAATGAAGAAGTTGAAAATTGCAAAACATCTTTAGTTCCATCAGTAGAAAAAGTTATAGGACAGAAGGTTGCTGAAGAGATCATAGTAGATAAATCTCAAAATAAACACAGTGCTGCATTGGTAGAAAAACTCTCTCGGCGTAAGAATTTGATGAGTTCTAAAGATACCACACTTCGAAAAAATTCTACCAAGAATCATGTTACTTTAAAAGAAAAGATTACACATAATGAAGGTTCTTTTTAGCAGCGAGGGAAATATAGTTTGTAGCGACTCTTCTAAAGAAATTGATTCATTATTACAGAAAAATGTAGAAAGCGAGGACTCAACTAACAGTGAGCAAGTTGGACTTGACTTAAAATCCTTGAATAATGATAATCTTCCCTCAGTAGAAAATAAGGATTTTTCTAGCAATGAGGAAATTGGAGTTAAAAAATCTCTTATGAAGGAGAGTGTTCCATCAGCTGAAAAAATAATACAGCGAAAAGATTCTAGCAGTGATGATGATATTCCTTTAGCAAAAAGAATTGTAAATCGCAAGCAAAATTCCAATGTTACCAACATTGAAGACACAGTAAGCAACCAGTCTGTTGGAGAAGATAATATTTGTTCAGTTGAGAAGCAACTTTCCAGTGACATTTGTATGGTTAGTGATGTATCTTATTCAAAAATTAACAGTGATGGCATTGTTAAGGTTGACAAACTAGAATCTTGTAGCAAAGAGAAGAAGATAGATGTTGATCCAAAGGAAGATAAAATAAATCATAAACAAATGTGCAGTGAAAATCTTTCTCTGCAGCTTAAGCAAGCTTCAAAATGTAACAGGAAAAAATTGTTGCCAAAACAAATAAGCACAGATGTTACTAGTGAAGTCTCAGATTTAGTTGAGGTAATTTATGAAGGTACACCAGATGTCAGTGAGGGACAGGAAGAGAAACGAGAACAGAATACAACAATAATCAAACCAAGACGAAATATTTTTCCAAGAAAACAGAAACGTAAGTCAATCCGACGTAGAAACAGCATTCCATCGTGGGATAGGAGAAAGAAACCAATGAATCGGCTGCAGATCTGTTCTACTGAAGATTCTATATATCAGAAATCAACCAAAGAGGAACTTACTGTCGAAGATAATAAAATAATAAATGATGCTGATAAGATACAAGATACTATTGAAGTTACTAACAGGATCCCAGATTCCATTGATGAAATTACTGGAAAAAATGATTGCATTGATGAAGAAATTAAAACTAAAACAAATTCAATTGTTGAAGAAATTATTAGTGAAACACAGAGTCCTATTGATGATGAAATTACAAACAGGACAAAAAATTTAATTTTTGAAGAAATTTCTGACAAAATAACAAAATCAGTCATTGAAATTATGGATAAGACAAAAGATTCTGTTGAAGAAATTACTAGCAAATCAAATGATTACATTGTTGAAGAAATTACAACCAAGACAACTTCTATTGTTGAAGAAACTACTAGCAATGCAAAAGATACAATTGTTGAAGAAATAACAGAAGCAATCATTGTTGAGGAAATTAATAATAAAATAGATAGTTGTGTTGATACTGATGAAGATTCTAATGATGATCTTCTTCCGATCTCAAAGTTGAAAGAAGTTATTCAGAAGAAAACTGCATCAAGTGACGATGATACGAAATTTGAGGTTGAAAATGTAAAAAATTTAAATATAGAAGAAAAGTAACGTCTCAGATCAACCAAAAATAGACGATAGCATTGAAATAAATGGTTTGCAAACAACACATAACAAAAAGAGAAACCATAGAAATATTGATAATTTGAAAAATTCAAGAAAACTTTGTCAAAATATTGGAGAGATGGATGACAAACAAGCTAAGAAACGTGTTCGACAAACTGCTTTGAAATTTCAAGAACAAAAAAGACGGGGCCGTTCAAAACATATGTCTACCCCAGATACCACAATGCAACTTTCATATTCTCAAAAAATGCACATTGAAAATTCAATCAATGTTGATGGAAATCGATTGTCACATGAAGAAATGTCAGATAATTCTTCAAGAAATATTTTAGGACAAGCAAAAAACAAAACTGATGTGTTAATGAAGAATATTTTGAAGAAAGATGAACTACAAACTGAAAAAATTATTGAAAGTTTTCTTGAAAACGACGCGAATAATGGAGATAATTGTTTACAAATTAGTGAATTAGTCGAAAATTTAGAGAAGGAGTTAGAGGAGAACGAAGTTTTGATTACTGGTGAATTGGAACAAGATGAGATGAGTATAAAAGAAGTTGATTTGATCTTGGGGAAAAGAAAGAAGAAGAAAAGAAAGAGAGAGAGTTTCCAACCTAAGGAGCACATGACCATCACAAAGAAAAAAGGCTTAAAACACGTGATAAAAAAGCAGAGTTCTGGAAAAACAAATTTACTCGATACCAGTAATTTTAATCAAGAACACACTGTAATGCCATGCAATATATTAGAGAGTGTGGGCGATCAACTTATTACTTCATTTGTCGAATCAACCAACAAATGTGATTTTCCTAGTGATTCAGATCAGCTCATGAGCGTTGCAGAAGATACAAACATATCAGTATGCGAAGAAACTAGTAATTTGATTGGTGGAGAAGAGAATATTACGGATGTGTTGAGTGCTGTGATTGGTGGTGAAAATGGAGGGGAGAGAGATAGTATCGACCTGTTAATTGAAAAGGAAAAAGACTTGGGCGAGGTCGCAAAGGAAGAGCTGCTACGTCAGGCGAGACGAACGCGCTGCAATACATCATACGAAGAATTATACACATGGTCAGATGTTACTACAGAGACAGAAGACAGTAGCCAAGACTTGCCTGACCCTAGTATCATGACGACACTGGAAGGAGAAGCGACGTATGAAGAGTTAGCAGCAATGCTTGCAAGTGGAGAACATTTGTTCCCATCAGTTTATAGGAGAAGGAGAAAGAAGAAACTTCGCAATAACAGTCGTCAGTATAGAAATGGGCAGCTGAGGCGCAGGCGACGGAAGAAGCAGAAAATGAAGGCAAAGTTGTTGAAGAAAGCGAAAAGGATGAATGAGTTTATTGTGA
Source organism: Diploptera punctata (assembly GCA_030220185.1). Lineage (NCBI taxonomy): Eukaryota > Metazoa > Arthropoda > Insecta > Blattodea > Blaberidae > Diploptera > Diploptera punctata. The sequence continues at coordinate 420,660 of JASPKZ010003829.1, read as the reverse complement.
CAGATATAGAGACAGGCCAGGAGGAATCACAGGATAGTTGTGAGTCAGCCACACCACAGGTTGAGGTGAATGGAGACAATGCAGATTCTGGCAGGAAGAAGAAAATTAATGTGAAGAGGAAGACATTGTACTGCGAGGTGTGTGACAAAAATTACTCGACCAGCTACAACCTCATGAAACACAAGGAGTCTCTCACACACAAGAAACAGCTGCAGTCTGGGCAAAACATTAATTCATTAGTACAAAATGCTGAAGATTCTTCTATTGTTCAAAATATCGAAAAGATAAATCCTTCAATTGTTCAAGAAACTGATTCTCCTCTTCTTCAAAATATTGAAAAAATAAATCCTTCAATTCTTCAAGATACTGATTCTTCTGTTCTTCAAAAATATTGAAAAAATAAATTCTTCAATTCTTCTGGATACTGATCCTTCTGTTGAAAATATTGAAAAAATAAATCCTTCAGTTCTTCAAGATACTAATCCTTCAATTAAAGATATTGAAAAAACAAATTCTTCAATTCTTGAGAATATTGAAGAGTCTTCAATTCTTCAGGTTACTGATTCATTGATTCTTCAAAATTTTGAAAAAATAAGTTCTTCAGTTCTTCAAGATACTGATTCTTCTGTTCTTCAAAATATGGAAAAAACAAATCCTTCAATTCTTCAGAATATTGAAGATTCTTCAATCCTTCAAGATATTGATTCTTCCGTTCTTCAGAATATTGAAAAAATTAATCCTTCAATTCTTCAAGATACTGATTCTCCTATTCTTCAAAATATTGAAGAAACAAATCCTTCAGTTCCTCAGAACATTGAAGGCACTTCAGTTCTCCAAAATACTGAAAATTCTTCATCATTTGAAAACATACAAAATATTTCAGATTTTCAGAATATTGAAAAATTTATCAGTTCTTCAGAATATTGAAGACTCTTCAATTCTCCAAAATATTAAAAATTCTTCAGCTCTTGAAAATATAGAAAATTCTTCAGTTCTTCAGAATATCAAAGAACCACAACTTCTTACTAAAGATTCTACAGTTCTTCAAAATATTGAAAATCGTTTGTCACTTCAGAATAATGAAAATTCTACAGCTCTTCAAAATGCTGAAAATTCATCAATTCTTCAGCATACTGGGAATTCTTCATGTCTTCAAAATGTTGAGAATCCTTCAGTTTTGCAGAATATTGAAGGGACTTCAGTTCTTCAAAACATTGAGAATTCTTCAATTCTTCAAAGTAATGAAAATTCTTCTGGTCTTCAGAATACAGCAGCCAATTTTGATCAGAATACTGAAGACTCTCTGACTCTTCAGAATATTGAAAACTCTTCAGTTCTTCAAAGTATTGAAGATTCTCTTCAGAATATTGAGGAAGCATCGTCGAGCAAGGAGAAGACTTGTGAGAGAGGGCAGTGGGGGGATTGGTCGCAGCAGAACTGGCCATGTGAGCAGGATAATGGAAACCAGTGGTTGTACGGGAACCAGTGGAACTGGGGCCGCGACATGACGTGGAATGCAGACTCAAGTCAAGACGACGGCACCTTCTTCCACAGCAGCAATGCCAGCCTCGGGTCCATCCTCGACTCTGTGAATCAGGCAAGTATGACCACCATTCTCTCATTGCGTCCTCTACTTTGTAGAAGATCGATGACAAATATGCCTCCAGCTGTCTTTGGTATTCTGTGCCATGTGTAGTTAAATCATAGTCTTGAGAGTGTGATATTACAGAACAGTGCCACTGATGGAACCCATGTTGAGGTTTATGGAAATAGGGGAAAAACAATTGCCAGTTTTACTGTTTGTAGCAGTTGGTTTCATGAATAGATTTGTATTAGTTGAGAAGTTGTAGCTATTTATTATATTTATATTAGGGCATTGAATAAGTAATGGCAATACTTGTAAATCAGCAATCCTAGCGGTTGGTGACCATTGTAATATTGTACAATGTTGTTGAGCAGTCTTTGATGTATAAATCTGTAATGTTGAAAGTCTTGAAATAACAATATTTTGTGAATACATTGACAGTTTCTTACATGTAGTAAGTAATACACCCTAAAAAGATGTTCAATAGAATTTGTTTAGAACGTGGAATTGGGAAGTACATCAAATTCACCAGACAGAGCTCTTGTGACTATAACTTAATTCCAAAAGATATTTGGGAAGTTTAATATTAAATTAGCACTGAAAAATAACTACAGTTTACATAAACTAATAAAAACCAACAAAAATGAAAAAACTGATAAAAATAAAAAGTCAGGAATATATCAAATTGAATGCATGGGTTGTGAAAATACATATATAGGAAAAACAAAAAGAAACCTAAAAATTAGAACCAAAGAACACATAAGAAATGTTAAAAATGGGGAAATAGAAAAATCTGCAGTTGCTGCTCATGTTTGGTCTGAAAAACCTAATATAAATTCAGACACTAAATTATTATTAAAACAGTTAGAAAATACAAAAGAGCTGACTATTTGGGAAAAAAATCTGTATTTTGAAGAACAAAAACAGAGTTGTGAATTTTGAAATACCGACGGAGCGTGACCTTGTTTGGAGGTTCTTTGGCCAACCACAGGATGCAGCTGACATCGACATCCAGGGTGTGCAACATAAATCAAACCAATCTGGACAAGCTGACAATAAAACAGAATTGTTTTGAAACATGTCCAAGAACAAATCAACATTAATATTGAGGTAAGATGATCAGACTAAAAATAATATAACTATAAATGAAGTTCGTAATGTCAAAAGTAACCTAAATAAATATTTTGTGATATTATAGCAGTTCTGCCATTACTTATCAAAATGCATTGGTATTTAATTCATTATAGTTATAAGTGGATTATAAAAGGTAAAGTGATTCCACTATAGGCCATAGGAAACCCTTGGGGTAGTAGGAGGTTAAGGCTCCCACTTTTTTTTAAACAGTCGGTGCTTGATGTCAGTCCTGTATGACGCGCCTTTACCCCCAGAACAAGTGTCTGGTACTCATTTCAGTTAGAGGCTTAGTCAACCCCAGGGCCATGATTTCACCAGAAGATCTGCATCAGTTTAAAAATCCTGACCCTACTGGGACTCGAGCCTTCGACCTTCGAGTTTATAGCATATTACCTTAACCATCTATGCTATGGCATGCCCCCATAGATGGATTATTCTGTATTATAATCTGCCTCTTTATAGGTCTGCTTATGTTCTTCTTCTTCCCTTCCATCATCTAAAATAGCAACTCGCTTAGCAGAAATAAGGAGGTCTTAAGATTGTGCACTCTGTGTATATGAGATAACATTTCAGATATTGGACAATGAGCGTTCAGCAGATGGGAACGAATATCAGCCATACATGGACTTGCTGCAGCCAGAGACTTGTGAGGACAGTTCAGGGGGGCTGAGGGAACTGCAACAGGCGATGGGAGCTACAGATGAGGAGATGGCCATGTTACAACAGCTTGGCGAGGGGAACTGGCCGCTCGAGGATGCAGACATCATGGATCTAGACAATCAGAAGTCTGCGACCAGCACTGAAGCAGAGCAAGTGCCCTCTACAAGTGGAGACGTGCAGGCCAAGCAGATTGGGACGTCGACTTCTTCAGCTGTAAGACCCACACAATCTCTCTAACATTTTCTCTCCCAGTGGCTTCCTTCAGAAGGAAACTAAATATGTATTTGTGTGTAATGGCTTCCCAACATAATTGATCGATTGTTCAACAATGTTCAAATATTTTTCGGTTCTTCCTGTTGTAATTTTAGCTAGTGAATTTTTCCTTGACCGGATGCAACCTTCAACAGAAGAGCCAAGTGCCTTGTATGTAATGGACCCAGGTTTAATCCCCGGTTGGAACAAGTTTCCTGGGTGTTGGTTTCTCTTTTTTTTGGGGGGGGGGGGGGTGGGGGGAGTTTCCTCACTTGTAAGACAAATGTCAAGAAACTATAAGGCCCAAATGGTCTCTGAACATGTTCTGGCCATCATAATCTTCATTCTCGTGTGTGAATGGTGTGTTTTGTCTTAATATTGTTTTGTCTCAGAGGAGGGCCTGACATTGAGCTGATCACTCATTCGGGAAGGCCCTCTATGTCCTTGTGTGGTCAAAAAAGTATGTTTGTGATCCATAGTTAAAATTCCTCTCCCGACAGGTTGTACCACTGTAAAGACCTGGGTGATATGTGGCACATAAAAAGTACCTATAAAGATCAGAGGTTAAACTGCAGTAATAGATTGGAATGGAATTTTCTTTATTAATTTCAGATATATATATATATATATATATATCGGCGTGGTGGGCTAGTGGTTATGCTCCTTGCCTCTGGTCTCGAGGGTCGCGGGTTCAAACCCAGCTGGGGTCAATGGATTTTTTTAGGGTGGAAAAATCCAAGGAGCTAGTCCTCCAGGAGGGACTTTAAGCTGTGAGTCCCGAGTCTGAAGATTTTCAGGCTCGTAAAAGATCCTTAAGCCTGAATGAAAAGGCCTCTAAGCAAATTTACCGAATTTTCCCGTCCTAGTATTATCTTGGTTTCCTAGATGTCAGTATGAGGCAGAACGCTGACCACGGACCACTCAAACAAGTGTAACTAAATTAGTATGGTTCAAATTCTTCCCTGTAGGGGGAGAGCGCCTAAATCTCTATTAAGGGAAACATGGGCTTACAAGAAGACAAGAAGATATATATATCTTCATTTTCATTACGTGTACCCAACCATAGTTGACAACACAAATCCATTGTATGCTTTATGCTATAAGATGCAATGGGGCTGCACTTGAACATGCAGCTTATGTGGGCATTCAAGGTGAGTGTCCACGAGGTTAAAGGAAAGAGATATAGGAAAGACAGAAATGAACCCTTCAGTTCGGCCTCGAATACTCTAATACCATCAACGTCGAAGAAAACAATAGGTTAGGCAAGGGAGTCGATAGGAAAGTAAAAAGAGGGATCTGGTTCTAGAAAGGAAGAAATACCAGATCGGTTAAAGATAAAAGTAAGGAGCAAAACACAAGTAAGTGGAAGCAATGTTTTGCTCAGCTTGGACACTTTCTGGTTGCCATCCACAAATCCCTTAGATGGGGGACCCCTGGGGATATATATATATATCTTAAGTTTTCTAGGAATCCATTCTGTATCACTGCGTTTATTATGTGTTCCTTTTTCTTTATGGACATAGAAAATTTAATGCTGAATCATTGGGGAGAGACACCTACTTTACAAAGACTTGATTTTGATTTCTCTTTCCTGCCATTGCTGAAAGTTGTAGTAATTTCTACAATGTTGTAAGAGCCCAATGTTGGGCCTTAATCTCTCCTTTATTACGAGTTACCAGACCAAGTTCATTTAAAAAAAAAAGTAAAGTGATCCCACTACAGGTCATAGGAGATCCTTGGGGTAGTAGGAGGTTAAGGCTTCCACTTTTTTAGACAATCGGCACTTTATGTCAGTCGGGTTGTCAGCCCTGTGTGACGGCCCCCTTTACCCCCAAAACAAGCAGGTGGTACTCATTTCCATTAGAGGCTGAGTCGACCCCAGGGCCATGGTGTCACCAGATGGTTTGGGTCAGTTTAAAAATCCTGACCCCACCGGGACTTGAACCCTTGACCTTCCTGTTTATAGCACACTGCCTTAACCACTATGCTATGGCGTGCCCCCTACCAAGTTAATTTCATTATGCTTATTTCCCTAGAGATGTCATGAATGGCATGTGGTCAACGTACCAACCCAATGAGACATCTAGTAAGCAATTAAGGTATTACTAGAATGAAAAAGGTCAATAAATTTTGCTTAGAGACCTCTTTATTCAGGCTTAAGGTTATTTTATGAGTCAGACTCAGGACCCATGGCTTAAAGTCCCTTCCAGAGGACCTGCTCCTTAGATTTTTCCATTCTAAAATATTCATTGACCCCGGCCAAGTTTGAGCCCGCGACACTTGGCACAAGAGGCAAAGATCATAACCACTAGTCCATCACTGTGTACTGTTGTAGTAGTAACAATAAGTCTGGTATTTAAGAACCAAGCTATCTAGGCCGTGCCATGTCTGTCTTCCATAAGCTGAGGCTCTCATCTAAAGGTGGGTTGTTGGATGTGATGTCCCACGTTGTAGAAATATGATTGTAATAATTTAGATCACTGTTATTTGCCACAGCACTGATGACTCCCGTCAGGGGAATGAGGGAAAGTTTCTTACATAAACAAATGACACTTTGTTAACAGTTAAATTAAATGTTATTTTATTAAGTTTTCACTTCAGTTTAGATGAATCTTGTAAATGATCAATAATTTAAAATATTCCGGCTTAAATTAATAAATTTTACTTATAGAAGATTATTACTTCATATATGTAATGGATGACTATTTCCAACAGTCAGTTTTTTTACTAACACTTTATTTCCACTTTATGGATTATTTATATTCAAGATGAATGGAATTTATACTTTAATATTATTTTCCATAACTTTGACACCATTTTGTCAACTAATATCAAGAAATGAATTATAATTCTCTTATTTTTCGATGACTCATTATTTTACACATCCAACTTCTTTCAAGTATTGTAGTCATCGTGTTGTTCTGGGAAAATCCCATTTCATCTCAGTTATAATCTGGAAGTTCTGATTGATCCAACTGAAAAGGAAGGAGTACTACTGGCTGACTCCCATCCAATTCATCCAATCCCATTTATTTGTTTATAAAAAATACAAATTAAAATATTTAAAGTATTTTTACATATATTAAATCAGTTAGAAATACATCTAACTGTATTAACAGTTTATATTGACCAGTTTGAATTTTTTTATATACTTACAAAAAAATTTGAAATCTCTAAATCAATCTTATTTCCATTCTTACTAGAAATAATACAATTATATTTAAATATTAAATAAGAAAACCCTTATTATTATTATTATTATTATTATTATTATTATTACTATTATTATTATTATTTGGGGATAAATATCCGGTTTTACATCTTTCAGTTGTTCCCGGAATTTTTTAAAAATAAATATCTTGTTAGCACATGATGTTGAATAGAGTGAGCCAGTTAGAGTAAGTTCTGCATGACCCACATAATTAACCATGGAGAGACGGGCTGAGAGTCATTCTTTATGGAAAGCTTGGTTCCTGAATACCTACCTAAGAGTAATGATGAGCCCAGTTTGTGAAATGGTTAACTGTATGACAGGGGCCTCAGGACAGCCGTGTCGTGGTGGGACGAGGAGGTTTACGTAACCAGGACTTCTTGCTGGCACATTACGAGAGCAAGGACATGGTGTGTCCTGTGTGTAGCCGTCGCTTCCTGGGACTGAGTGCTCTGCGAGGACATCTGAACAACGCTCACAACAGCTCAACCAGACATCGTACGCAGAGCGATGTCCACAGTGAGTATTTATTTAGCACTTTCTATATCTCTTCCAAGCTAAGTTCTAGTTGTAATGTAAGCAAAGCAGATGTATGATTGCATTTTCATTGGTTGAATAATGGTTAACTTTCGAGTATTTATGAAAATGTAGTTCACTCTCTAATACTCAAAATAGAGAAAATAAAAATATAAGAATTAAATTAATCGTGATTTCTTCTTACCTCATACTTCTATGTTTTTTAAACACAGCACTGCAGTATCGGCGACCCATTGTCGTCATCGTCAGCTGTTTTCACGACTGTCAATTCTTTCTTCTGCCGGTAATCATCCAAACTGCCATATGGTGTTCTTTTGAATCATTTTTTAAACTGCCATCTGTTGTATTTTTGAAGAACTTTGTAATCAAGCTCGGTTCACCCGCAATCTCTAAGTTCATGGTTCTAGTATGGGTTTTTTTAAATAAGAAATCACGATTCATTTAATTCTTATTAATTGAACCTCTTGATGTTAAAAATTCCCAAATTTAATATATAAAAATAAAAATATATTTTATCTAGAACATGTCTATATAGGAAAATTTAAAAATATGTAACTACAATTGAAGCCATGACTTTCATAAGTGCACAAGTCCACTTTTTGGCACCTTCAATCTCTTGGACAATATCCTTTTTTTACATTCATACCAAAAAGTGGACTTGTGCACTTATGAAAGTCATGGCTTCAATTTTAATACATTAAAGAGCATCGTTATATTCTTATGCATGCGAAATGTAGAATACGTTGGAATTTCAGTTGTTTTAAAATGGCTCTTCTGTATAATTATAAGACATTGCAAAGGAAACTATTTGAAAAACAGAGAGAAACAAATTATTTTGAATGTTTTCAAACAGTTTAGTGAAAAATATCCTACATTAGCCATTGAGGATGTGGTGAAAATAACAGCAGAATTTACAAGTGAGCCAGTATGAAGCATAAATTCTGCTTGTAAATAAAGGATATCTATTGACATCATGGAAAAAGCATAAACGTGTGATTAGTAAGGTCCATATATAATTAATATTTAATTTTAGGAAGTTATATTTTGAGGTTATTTTAATTATATTATTTTTAGTCTGGACATCTTACCTCAATATTAATGTTGATTTGTTCTTGAACATGTTTCAAAACAATTCTGTTTTATCGTCAGCTTTCCCAGACTTCTTCAGACATGTTAAATTATGAATTGTGTTCCAACCGATCTAAGCAACAATACAACAATATTTATTTAAATTTTTTAATTTAACAAAGGGGATTCATTCAAATCAAGTTGAGAATTTAACAGTTTGTTACTACTTTTAAATTTATTAATTTCTACAGCCTCCAAAAGATCTAACTTCTTACCCTTATCACAAACATGTAAAATTTAAATATTTGGATCGAAACAATGATTAAATTGGAATAGGTGGTTAGCATATTTTGAATATTCTAAATTTCTGTTATATGCTCTCATGTGTTCCTTTATCCGAGAGATAAAAGGTCTACCTGTTGGTCCTATATAGACATTGTCACATGTGCCACACTTAAATTTATATACACCTGATAATTTTTCTTTTTTTATTTTGGTTTTATTGTTTTTTATTATATTTTGTAAAGTTTTATTAGTTTTAAATGCCACATTAATGTTCGACTTTTTAAAGTGTGTAGATATTTTATTTGAAAGTGGGCATGTATGACATTACGACATATTTCTTTGTGTTTTCTTTGGGTAAAGGAAAAACTTTGTTAATTGCTTTTTTGTAATGAACTTTCTTAATTAAATATTCTATAATTTTAGGGTCGTTATTAGTATTAATAGCTAATTGTTTAATAATATTCAATTCATTATTATATTCCAAGGTTCATCAAGTAAACATCAACCCAATTGATTAAATATGATGTTGCCTAAGAACAATATTTCTATCAATGACAGATCCTTACACAATTCAGTTATATGGCAGGTAAAAGTAGCATCATGGTTCCTCTAATAGACTTTGTCGGTGCAATAATACCTTATACAAGTTTGTTTACAATACAACTGGAACTTAGCTCAGAATTGGTATACAGTACAATAGTTTTCCTCAAACAAACAAAGTTAAAAACCTTGCACATCATCATTATCATCTGTGGCAGAATAACTTAGTCCTGGGTCTCCTCGAGAACCTTCCACCAACTTCCCAATCTAGTGCAGTCCTACATCAATTTCCTACCACTGGTGACAGGCTGGATTTTACATGTACTAGAATTTTTGTAAGTGGATTCTTGGATTGATGATCACCTACATTATTTTCAAGGAAAAGGTGGAAAACACACATATTACACAATCAGATTTTTTTCAAAAATTGTATGGAAAGAAATTTGATGTTCCTATCGGAAGTTCAAATGGTATAACGGTTATCACACTGACGTGCAGAGTCAGAGATCTGGGATTCAACTCCCAGTTCCAACATAAATTTTCTTTCTAAAATAAAATAATATATGATAATAATTTAAATAATTACCTGAGCCATATAAATGCATGTTGTATAAAACACTAATTAATTCAGTGCTAACTTATGGGAGTGAAACCTGGGTTCTGACTGAACATGACAAATATTATGGTAAAATCAAATGTTTTCTACCTCTCCTCATACAAATCTTCTAAGTAGTTCGTGATTTCGAGACCATAATGGTCTCGTTTTCAGTACTATCTTGGCAGCTGATGTTATGTTGATTGGAAGAAACTCCTCTTCTTCCCTCTGTTGGTGGACCACTGAACCTCTGGATGAGGTCAGAATTTGCGGGAATTTCGAAGTTCATAAGTTTTCCTTTGTTTTTCTGAATGTGGATTTTTTTCCTAAACTGTGAGTTCCTTTCATTTATCTATTTGTTTAATTATACTGGCTTTTGATTCAATTAAATGTTTTTCGGACCAAGCATGAGCAGTAAAAAGTCAGCAGTAGCTGCTCATGCTTGGTCCGAAAAACATTTAATTGAATCAAAAGCCAGTCTAATTAAACAAATAGATAAATGAAAGGAACTCATGGTTTGGGAAAAAATCCACATTCAGAAAAACAAAGGAAAACTTACGAACTTCGAAATTCCTGCAAATTCTGATCTGATCCAGAGGTCCATCCGTCTACCAACAGAGGGAAGAAGAAGAGTTTCTTCCGATCGACATAACATCAGTCACCAAAATAGTACTGAAGTTGAGACCGTTATGGTCTCGAAATCACGATCATACTTAGAAGATTTGTATGAGGAGAGGTAGGAAACATTTGATTTTTTACCATAAATTAAACCTCATAGTGATTAATTCCTATAAAAGTTAAATAAATGACAAATCTTGATTGGCTGTTTTTGAAAAAAGAATAAAGAATATTCAGAAGGATATATGGAAATATAATATTATATATGGATTAAGGAAAATGGAGAGTGGCAAATGAGATATAACAGAGAATTATATGAGTTGTATAAATCATCAGATATCATTACAGATATTAAAGATATTATCTTAGTCTGGACATGCACAGAGGATGACCAAAAATGAAGTACTTGCTTACTCACTGGCACTATCGAACCCGTAGGTTCATGACCGCACGGACATAAGCTCTCCATACATCCCTATCCTGAGCTAATGCTTTCCAATCATTCCCTGTATAATCTACTTCCCTCAAATCATAGTTAATGTTATTCTCCCACCTCATTCTTGGTCTACCAACTGGGCATTCTTTGGCATGAGTTCCCTGAAGTAGTCCCTGCCCGGAGAACCGAATGGGGGACTATTTGACCTCTGGAAAATTTTACTCCAGTTGAACCCATGTCTGCATTTCTTGACGGTTGTATTTTTACGGTGAAAGATCGTCACTCTTTCGACCAAGGTACTTTTTTCGTCTGGCTTATCACCTTCAACCAGTCTGGCATGGGAACCCTATTGGCAGCAATGCTACCGCCGGCATAGCTCTCAGGATCATTTAAGCATGCAAGCCACTCCACCACGACAAGGTAAAGATACCATGGAGGGAAAAATGAAGTAGTTAAAAGAATTATAGATGGTAAGTCAGAAGGAAGACGGAGAACTGGAAGACCTAATTTGATGTGGATGTCAGCCTAGAGAAAAATTCTGAAGCCTTGGCCCACCCAGATTGTTGTGATGATGATGATGATGATGTAAATACTTTTTTTAAGGACTCGTGAAAATACATTAACCTCCTGCATCCTTTGTACCACATATGATAACCTTTGGCATTCATTTTTCTTACTTCAGGAATAACTCCAACTCACTGGGGTCGGTGGTATCATATTCAATACTTTCAGTGCTTCAAGTTTATTTTTTTCAACTGTAGTTTATAGATGGCAGCATCAATTAAACGGGAAAAACTGGGCTGAGACCAAAGGTTTCATACCATAGTTAAAATATCGATAGGAAAGTAAGCAAGTTTTGCATACATACCATAATGGGTGCTAGTGTAGAACTAACCTGCTGACATCAAATATATTGCTATGGTACTAATATGAAATTCGTTCCTAAAGGGTAGGGAATGACTGGGGCGGATCTGAGGATGAGCTCTCAGACTCTACAAAAGGCTTCAAATAGTCAGCGCAGAATATAGCCTCTCTCTTCCAAACCCTTCCATCTACCTTCACGTGGTGGGACTGTTTTTACTGAAGATGGAGGGTGAATGGCGAGTTTATGGCGCCATAAAACCAGATGCTCGGGGCAGGCAGAGCTCTGTAGCCTTGTAAGGCAGTCTGTCTAGGAGAAAGACAACTCCGAAATTAAACTCTGATCCTCCAGGTTGGAAGTTTTGCAGTTGGGCTGGTAACCCACCCAAGAAAAAAAACTATTACTCAGAAGTCTCAAGTGCGAATATGAAACCCGGACAGATTCAATGGATACAAGTTACGCAATGAAAAGGCTAGACGATTTGGAATAATGGATATGATCAATATTGAAATTTTTAAGATCCGTAAAAGGATGTACATGCATGGATAGATTACACAATGAATCAGTAAGAAATGAACTGGAGATATTTTCAATACTCGATAAACTAGAAGAGCACATATATCAATGGAAAGAACATTTAGACAGAATAGACAATACAAGATTATCCAAAAAGATCAATGCCTACAAACCACATGGAAAAAGATCTTTGGGATGGCCAAGGAAACGATGGACTTGAGACCGTAACAGGTCGCATTGACCTAATCCTGGAAAGGAAGAAGAAGAAGACTAATATGAAATTCAGCACTATCTGGTGGTAAAATTATGAATTAGTAGATCTAATATAAAGTTACCTTTTAGGTTCTTTAGTGATGCAAAAAAAAATAAATCTTTCCTTTCCCTTATAAAGTCTTGAAGCCCATACAATATATGTATCAGAAATTGAATTTGCAAAATGGCTGATTTCCCATAATCCTGAGAGCCTGTTGTCAACACGCCATATACCTTGCATTTGTTTCATTATACCTTATTCGCTCTTAGAGTGATCCTAACATAAACAAATGCTAATTGTATCCTTCTGCCATTTGCGCCACAATTACTGTCAGATTGACAGGGAGTACGTGTGAAGTATATAAGACATGTGATCGCTGAATGCGGAAGAGTACAAGAAAGCTTGTGAGATTCTTCATTGAACGTGTGAAATACATATATTTTTTACCACTAGGTTTGCCAGACTTGTGTTTTAAAAATTTAGATGGCGACACAGCAACAGAAGACTCGACACACACTGTCAGCCATTTTGTTTCTTCAGAATTGACTGACGCATGACTCAAATGCATCATCCAAATGTAATAAACTATTTTCATTTGTAATTATTGATTAGGTATAGCCCTATTTTAGAATATTTTCTATGTTCTGAATGTTATTATTTTCATTGACAAAGAATAACAAGTATATTCAGAGGACATATTTTTAATCTAATGAAGGGAACTACTTTTTCACGTACTTACTGCTTTATCGCACATCGGTGTCCATAATCAATGAAAAGCGAGTTTGTCACATGGTTTTGTTTTGATGAGGATCACTTTAAGGCTCGAATCTATGAACGCATTAGACCGTAAAAGTCGTTCTCTGCCTGTACTCTGCTGAGAAAGTTGTATCCAAATACGTTTTTGTGTACTCAAAAATCTGTTCATGCGATAATAATCGTTGAAATTCCTAAGCTACCTGGCGATGTGACTTAGGAGAGAAACGAATCGTGAGAATCCCGATGGTAACTGATGTAGTTTGAAACCTTGCCGCGTACCTTGCTGCTTTATCCAAGATGTTGGACCTTGAAGACTTCGAACATGTTTTCGGTATACGCGGAGAAGAGGAATTTGATAGAGTCTACCAAAGAATTCAACTGGAAGAACAGGAGAATCGGCATAATATTGCACGATGCAGACGTCGTCGTATACGGTATTATTTGCAGGATGCAAGCGTAAATGCGTTCCTCTAGCAGACGAAAATAACGGAAGTGGTTTTATTGCTGAGAATTCTGTGTAATTTCTTGCCAATATTACGAAAACGACTTTCATGCATGACCAGTTAGTGGGTAGCTAATTCGATCTTTGCACTTGCTCACGGAAAGTCAGCTCACCAGTGATTGGAAGTAATTTGAGTAGAGACTAATGTATTTGCATGCGGCCCTAAGAGTGGACAGAGTATAGTTACAAATTCTGTTACTATGAACTGAAAGTACTACCACTCCTTCATTCATCTTAGTTCCTCGCAAATTTTTAGGTGTCTGGATGTAAACACTCTAAGGTATCATACATGGGTACCTTGTATAAAACCCCCTTAAATGCCTCCACCCTAAAAGTTATTTAAAAAAAATTATTTTGACCCCTAAGAACCCATTAAACATATAAATAAAATTATAAATTATAACAAAATATGGTGTTAGAGCATGCCATTCTAGCTCTCCACAGTCAGCCAGTGTTGAGAAAATATCAGCATGAAATGTGGGATAAATACAATTAAAGACAATATAGCCTTTGAAGAAAGGATCTTTATTTATAGATCTACCTATGTCCTTCTTCCTCCCATCCATCATCTAAAAAATAACTCAGTTTAGCAGAAATAAGGAAATAAAAAACCACTCTTCTATTGTGCATTTTGAAGGATATTGAATTATGATTTGTTTGTGAATGTACAGAGACCGTGAGGCCAGAGGGAGGTAAGAACCGAGCACGGTATGTGTGTGAAGTATGCCGGGAACTTCTGCCAGATGAAAACAGCCTGGGAGTTCACGTAGAGGTGGCACATGCAGACAGGAACAAACCTGTTGAACAAAACAAGTCTGAAGGGTACGTACACTTCCTTAATCTAACTCTTTCATATTTAATATAAGTTTAGACCATGTGGATCAGTTAGACAACATGGGTTATGTAAAGTTATAAATTGCATAATTGACTGAAGACATTGGCCAATTCAAGGAGATTAACAATTAACAATGTATTAGAGAAACATTTGTGTTTAGATTTGAGTGCTCGGATAGCTCAGTTGTTAGAGCATTGGCATAGAAAGCCAAAGGTCCTGGGTTCAAACCCCAGTCTGAGCATATAATTATTCTCTTCAAATATGTCTGTTTGTTGTGTAAAATGTGTTAGGTCAAAAATTGTACTTTTGTGAAAAATAACTCTTTACTTATCAAACATATTCAACATGATAACTCATTTTGGATTTAACACCATTTATACAGCAAACACAAATATATTTAAAACTCTACGTTTGGAAGCTGAAAATAAGAGATACTCTCCAGCAGAATTGTTGTACATACAGAGTAAGGCTAAATTCCCCTTACAGAGTTTGAGGATTTATAGAGGGGACCAAGACAATTAAATTTAACATTTGCGTCTAGATCGTAACTCGCCTCGGTAGCTCAATTGGTAGAGCGCTTGGCCCGGAAAGCCAAGGGTCCCGGGTTCGAGTCTCGGTCTAGGCGAACATTTTTCTCCTCAAATATAATTTATCTTTCAGTGAGAAATGTTAAATCAATAATAAAAACATCATTAGAAGCCTTACTATTTTTATAATGTAATGTTAAATTCCCAATAAATGTCTTCTTAACTAAGAAGCCGCCATTTGCAAAGATAGAAGCAATGGTTTCAAAAGCATTTGGCGATAGGGAATTACAACGTATATAAGAGAAAAATTTGCGTCTAGATCGTAACTCGCCTCGGTAGCTCAGTTGGTAGAGCGCTTGGCCCAGAAAGCCAAGGGTCCCGGGTTCGAGTCTCGGTCTAGGCAAAAATTTTTCTCTTCAAATATAATTTATCTTTCAGTGAGAAATGTTAAATCAATAATAAAAACATCATAGGAACCCATGTCTGAAAATGTACTGTTTTTCTGTTATACACAAAATACCATTACAACACATGTTGCTCTCTCCACCTCCTGCTACTTGTTGTTTGGAACCATTTCAAAAAGGGTTCAATATGATGCGACTTCAATACAGATGCGGTACCTCCATACCATGTTCTCGTACACACAATCACCAATCCCTGGTCCTCCAACATCCACCACAGCCATAACTCGTGCTAGTAGGTCTTCCTTGGATTCTACATGGGTATCGTAAATTAAGGTTTTCTTGTGACCTCACAGTAGTCTAGTGAGGCCAAGTGCAATTGGATCTGCTATTGCACCAAGCTTCGCTGTACAATAACATCATGTCTGCGTGTATGTCAAGGATAACAACAACACAGTATCAATGAAGTACGTACACCATGTTCTGTCGTGAAGGATTACTACTGTACTGTGCAGGTACAAACATCTCTGGGCGGATCACAAACTCAACTGAATAGCACATAAACAAACTTGCATTGGACATGTAACATCAAGTGAGCAGGAACGACGTATGGACTACTCTAGTCTACACTATCCTAGTGAATGATGCCAAAAAAGCATATGTGGTGATTTTGCGTGTAGCGGAAAATTGGTATGTTTTTCAGACATGAGATCCTATTACTATTTATTCTAGGAATTCTCACTATGAGGTATATTCATTAAGGTAGAATTTTTTATCATTAGCCTCATATTGTTCTTCTTATTTGACTATAAACTAGTTTCGGAACATAGTTTCTGTTCCATTCTCAGTATCGTCACGACCGTTGTTCTGTCGTCTTGAAGAGATTCATTAAGGTAGAATTTTTTATCATTAGCCTCATATTGTTCTTGTTATTTGACTATAAACTAGTTTCGGAACATAGTTTCTGTTCCATTCTCAGTATCGTCACGACCGTTGTTCTGTCGTCTTGAAGAGCTCTTCAAGACGACAGAACAACGGTCGTAATGATACTGAGAATGGAACAGAAACAATGTTCCGAAACTAGTTTATAGTCAAATAAGAACAACAATATGAGGTGAGTGATAAAAAATTCTACCTTAATGAGTTCCTATGCTAAACTTAATTGTCTTGGTCACTATTACAAGTCCTCAAACTCTGTAAGGGGAATTTAGACTCGCCCTATATATATAGAAGCAGGAGTTATTTGTTAATTGTTTTCATTCTATCAACCAGTTGGACATTATATAACAAATTTTGATGCAGAAATAATGGCTACACATTTCTCACTTCAACATCTTCTAAATTGGATAGATAAAAACCAAAAAGTTGTTATTCTCTCAGGCTCTAGAGCAGCAATTTATATTTAAAAAAATGATGTTCATCAAAATTAAAAAAAATGTCGCCAATGATTCAACTATTTCAAAAGCTATAAAAATGTGTTACAATTGGTACCAGCTCACTTTGGAGTTGATGGCAATGAGAATGAAAGGCTCTAAAATATCCCAACATAGCATTGCAAGCTAGCCGAATAGATGTCCTATTTTACACGCTTTGTATTAGCTTGACCTATATCTGTCTATCTATGTAACAGAATCTTTCAACACGATTTTCACCCACTTAAAAACATTGGATCGACTTGAAACTCTGTATACTTGTAAAGGACCAATGACAATACAATCATTTCATAAATTTTTTCTAAGCTCCTGGCCAGGATCATCAGGACATAAAAAAAATAAAGACCGGTATAATAGGTTGCGAACTTATCAACTTTTTAGTCCATCGTTGTAAGGAATTAATATTATATCCTCTGGTAGCTCAGTTGGTAGAGCAGTGGACTGTAGTGGTATATAATTTCAGTAATCCCTAGGTCGCTGGTTCAAATCTGGCCTGGAGGATTTTTTTTTAAGAAGAGTATTAAGCAATTAAATTTTCATGGGATTCTGGTTTATGACAATCAGTTAAACTAAAATTTAAAAAAAATTAATAATAGTTTAAAAAAACTAAAACAACACGCTTTAATAGAAAACCAAACTAAAAAAATAAATAATAGTTTAAAAAAACTAAAACAACACTCTTTATTAGATAACCGAACTAAAAAATGAAAAATAATTTTAATTTCCAACACGCTTGGAATAAAATTAAAGTGGTCAACAAAAAAATAATTTCCAACATATCTAGAATAAAACTAGAGTTATCTACAAAGAAAAAAAATAATTTTACCATCAAAAGCGCTCTATATCAATTAATATATTTGATAATAAACAGATATTGGTAAAAGTAAAGTCTCTAAGAAGAAAATGTAAAAACCATAAAAAGCACCCCACGCTTTTGATGGTAAAATTATTTTTTTTTGTAGATAACTCTAGTTTTATTCTAGACGTGTTAGATATGATTTTTTTGTTGACCACTTTAATTTTATCTTAAGCAAGTTGGAAATTAAAATTATTTTTTAATTTTTTAGTTCAGTTTTCTAATAAAGTGTGTTGTTGTTGTTTTTTAAATTATTATTTATTTAATTTATGTACCACTTTGGCAGACTACTTTATGTAGATGATGTAATCTTATATTGTGAATAAAGAGGAGTGTAGGATGAGTGTAATATAATGTATTTTTGTGTGTTGTATGAGAGATGATGAAGAAAATGGAGAAGGTGAAACCAATGTCGCCATCTAGTCTACTCCTGTCGAAAAGCACCAAGGGGGGCATCAGGCTTAACACCCCCATGCAATGGATAAATCACTATCAACAATACCAGATACCTTCTCAACATATGTACTGCGGAGGGATTTACAATTTAATGTTGGAATGTGGTGCACAATCTAGCGGTGAAAAATTGTACACCACCACCTCTCCTGGCCCTGAGATTCAAAATTTGCAATTAAATTAATTAATTTGATTTGACGATTCAAATTTTGAATCCCTCCGGGTATTGAACCTGGGCCCGCTAGTCAGGAAACAGGCATGCTACCACCTGAGACTTATTTTTAATATTATTATCTGTAGTCTATACAACAAAGGGCTGAATGTGTGTGATTTTTTTTTTCATGTTTTTTTGTTTAAATTTGCTATAAGTTGTATTATTGAATTGGCTTAACTCCAGATTTGTCTGTTCTTAATCAATTGCTGAGGTAGTGATACATCTGCTCTTTATTGAAAACAGTACAATAATTCTTACTGCAAACTTCATTAAATTACACATTGAAAACTGATACATTTATGTGATGAGAAGAGAAAAACAAAAAAATCTTCTCCTGTAACATTTAGTTTCAGGAGTATTAGATGAATCAATTGAAAATTTGGGGGATTCTTTTCAACATGTGACACGAAAAATTTTTCTAAGTTTCAATCATGTGCCATGCACATGTGCCAACAAATGCAAAACAGTTTACTCGATAGAATCACGGGTTGCAGCCAACATCTACACAATATTTAATGAATCTAAAAGCTAACCTAATGCAATTTGAATACTCTAACCTGTGATAGACCAACCTAAAAGCTAATCTAATGCATTTTAAGCCCTTCACCTGTGAAAGCATGGAATGCCCAAAAATAAATAGTAAGTTCTGAAATTCTGAAGTAAATGTGTACAGTTAATGAGGCATGCCGTCGCGTAGTGGTTAAGGCACTGCGCTACAAGCTGGAAGGTCGAGGGTTCAAGTCCCGGTGCAGTCAGGAATTTTAAACTGACCCAAACCTTCTGGTGCACTATGGCCCTGGGATTGACTCAGCCTCTAACGGAAATGAGTACCAGACACTTGTTCTGGGGTAAAGGCAGCCGTTATGCCGGGCTAACAACGCGGCTGACATCAAGTGCTGATTGTCCAGAAAAAGTGGGAGCCTTAATCTCCTATACCCCAAGGGCCTCCTGAGGCCTGTAGTGGAACTACTTATGTGTACAGTTAATTAGCACATACTCTATGTTGGCTGCACTGGAACACAACTTAGAATATTCGTTAAAATCAATATGGCTGCCACGTCTTCATGCTACATATGTAGTTAAATATCATAGAAAAATATATTGAAATAATTGTTAGAAAAAATGTAAAAATCATTGTGGGAAATAAATTAAAAAAATGGAACCCTAAGAATAAAATTTAACCGGAGTTTATGAAGGAATTAAATAAGTTGTGTCACATGTAGTAAAGAATAGCCAAAATTTGTATTACGTAATTGTATTGGACATTTTTACACATTAATATACCCAATATGTTTGTATGTATGAATGATTTAATATATCCAATAAGCAAGAAGATTCACAGTTAAATATGGGAAATAATATTATGAGGTTCTTAATTCAATGAAAGAATGAGTCACTTATTCTTGCTCATACTTCTATGTTTTTTAAACACAGCACTGCAGTATGAGCAACCATCATCAGCTGTTTTCATGACTGTCAATTTTTTTCTTTTGCCTATAATTATCTTAACTGCCATCTGGTGTTCTTTTGAAAGAATCATTTTCTAAACTGCCATCTGGTGTTCTTTTGAAGGAATCATTTTCTAAACTGCCATCTGTTGTATTTTTGAAGAACTTGGTAATCAAGCTTCGAGATTCCAGACGAACCAAGCTTGATTACCAAGTTCTTCAAAAATACAACAGATGGCAGTTTAGAAAATGATTCCTTCAAAAGAACACCAGTTGGTAGTTTGGATAATTACCGGCAAAAGGAAAAAATGGCAGTTGTTAAAACAGCTGATGATGGTGACAATGGTCGCTGATACTGCGGTGCTGTGTTTAAAAAACATATAAGTATGAGGTAAGAAGAATTCACGATTCATTTTATCCTTATGTCATGGATAAACTGCAGTGGCAATGTTTAGACTGAAAACTGGACATGATGATAAGTTTGGTCTGTATACTTCTTACCTCATATCAGTCTTTCTGTTAGACATATGTTTCAAGACATGTTTGTCCCATTTTCATAGACATATATGTCTAGCAGAAGCAATGATATGAGGTACGAATTACACAGACCAATTACTTATTTTAGGAATTCTCACTATGAGGTATATTCATTAAGGTAGAATATAATAATTAAATTAATGTTTTTATTACCTCACCTCATATCCTTTTTCTTCTATACTGCAGTTTCGGAGCTTATCTCCATCGTCAGTAGCCTCTGGTCGACCGGTGTTATGTCGTTTCTTGGCGGTTTCCTTCTTACTTCTGTCGGTGGACCGATGAACCTCTGGATTAGGTCAAAATTTGCGGGAGTTTCAAAATTCATGAGTTTTTCTTTTTTGTTTTTTTGGATGTGGATTTTTTCCCAGACTGTGAGTTCCTTTAGTTTATCTGTTTGTTTGATTAGGCTACAGAAGCTAGCCTAATCAAACAAACAGATAAACTAAAGGAACTCACAGTCTGGAAAAAAATCCACATCCAAAAAAACAAAAAAGAAAAACTCATGAATTTTGAAACTCCCGCAAATTTTGACCTAATCCAGAGGTTCATCGGTCCACCGACAGAAGTAAGAAGGAAACCGCCAAGAAACGACATAACACCGGTCGACCAGAGGCTACTGACGATGGAGATAAGCTCCGAAACTGCAGTATAGAAGAAAAAGGATATGAGGTGAGGTAATAAAAACATTAATTTAATTATTAAATTAAACCTCATAGTGTTCTTTCCCTGTGAAAGTTAAATAAACATATTCTACCTTAATACACAGACCAAACTTATTATTAAGTAAAACCTCATAATGTTACTTCCTATTGTATTTTCAAACTGGACATGATTTTCTTGTTGAACATCTGTTCAAGACCCATTAGACTATCTGGATATAAAATTAGAACTATCACTTACACAACCTTAATCCAAATCTATGGATCTACCATGTAACATGTTACAAATCTCCTTGGTAACTATACATACCAGATGCCCACCAGATGAATGGTTCAGCATATATACTGATGGCTCCCTGAGTAGCTCACAAGATGGAGCAGAATATACAGTGAAATCTTTTCCCAATGTATTTCACTTGGACTGGGAGCAACAAATTTTGATGCAGAACTAAAGACAATAGAAATCGCACTACGGAATATTTTATGCAGGACCAGTGTAAGTAAGAAGATAGTAATATTGATAGATTCAATGTCAGCAATACAAGCAATAACTGGTAACCAACAAAACACCCCGATCATCCAGAACATAAAAACCATGTGTAAAATTGAAGCTCAAGGTAAACACATTGTATTACAGTCGGTACCATCGCATGTGGGATTACTGGGTAATGAACAAGTGGACTTCTTAGCAAAGAAAGGCCACAAAGAAGACAACAGGAGCTAAAACAAAAAATACATCTCAAAAGAAGAGAACAGAATATAAAGGATCTTCAAAATAAGAAATATGAAAACATAGCAAAATATGCTGAAACAATAAAACACCCCCAAATTTATTATATAAATATAAATAAAACACCTCCCTAAAAGAACAGCAGTAGCTCTCTTCAGATTGAAAACGGGCCATGACTGTATGGATGACCACCCTCATAGAATGGGGATTGTCCCTAGAACTATGGGATGCTTCTTGTGTGGAGAAAATGTTCTCTTAAGCAAGGAACATTTGCTAAATTGCAGGTGACTAGACCCCGAGAAAAAAGACAGGAAAGACATTGCAGGACTTTATTGGAAAGCATGAGGACTAATGGTGTAAACCAAGCTCCAGCCATTTGAAAACAACAACACATCTGTCCAAGATAAACTGCCTATGTACACCCATGTGCAGCTTATGTGATGAAGACACTATAGTGAACAAAAGACACCTGGAGACTGACAAGCAGCAGTTTAGCAGCACTATATTGGGAACCAAGGGGGGAAATCATGCACATAAAATAATCTCCAGTGCTATTGAGCAACAACAATATTTTTGTACATCACCTCATAACAATATTGTCCTAAATGGCACAGGGTTTTCGTTTCACTTCTTTTGATTTAAGTAAATACACTGATTATGTATTTTCTCTTCAAATTTAATTTAAATACACTGATTGTTTATTTTTTATTATTTCACTCACCTCATACTTCATAACTTCTTACAGACCTAGGTTTCATCACAACATTTGTGACATTCTCAATGCTGTGTCACGTTCACAACTGACGTCCAACGGCCTTCTATCCTTAAGACTGACCTCCGCGCCATCTGATGGCTGACCGACGAATTTCCTAATCAGTCCTCTCTCCTTATAACCGGGTATTTCAAAATTCATAGTTGTATTTTCATTCTTGCATATGTAAATTTTTTCCCAAATTGTGAGTTCCTTCGGTTTTTCCAATTGTTTAAGTAATTTTGTTTTGGTTTCTATTCTATGTTTTTCTGACCAGGCATGTGCAGCTATTGCAGATTTTTTTTTATGAAGTATGAGGTGAGTGAAATAATAAAAAATAAACAATACTAAAAAACCTCATAGTGTTATGTCCTGTATACATAACTAAATACACCGATGTAATGTAAAATTTTTCTTTTCATTTTATTTTCTTCTCACAATTATCACTAAATCTTCAATCACAATTTTATCCTACAACTATTCTTCTTTGTAAGTTTATCAAATAATCATTTATCACACAATTACAGACACAGTACTTCCTCACAGTTTCACTTACATTTTAACCTCTCGCTATCCAACACATGACTATCGCAACACTGACTGACTTGGCCTTCTCCTCCGCTCTTCTATATAAGTGGCAGGAAAGCTCTAGTAATAAAAAAGGTAAAGTGATCCCACAACAGGCCTTTAGGGTAGTAGGAGGTTAAGGCTCCCACTTTTTCTAGACAATCGGCACTTGATGTCAGCCGGGTTGTCAGCCCTGCGTGACGGCCGCCTTTACCCCAGAACAAGCGTCTGGTACTCATTTCCGTTAGAGGCTGAGTCGACCCCAGGGCCATAGTGCCGCCAGAGGGTTTGGGTCAGTTTTAAAAATCCTGACCCCAACGGGACTTGAACCCTCGACCCTCCGGCTTGTAGCCCAGTGCCTTAACCACTACGCTACGGCGTGCCCCGCTCTAGTAATTTCGGCACCCTCTAGACGTGGATCCTTCTCTAAGGGGAAGGGAGAGGCTGGTAGAAACATCTGGCAGCACATTCCAGACAATTCAAGCGGCTCTGCGGGTCACGAACTCGCTAGGGGTGACTTACCCGCACAATTCAAATGCCACTTACACGACATGTAACAATATGTATTTCAGAGGCTTCTCCCCACATACATATTTTTACAAGATGTGATGTATAAATCTTCTTCATTCATAAATGTCTTAGGCCTAGAGGCCTGTTACGACCTCACTGATGAATTTTGTATCCAGCACTTACTTGGACAGCCCAGAGATCTCTTTCTTGTTGGACAATAACGAAGCATGGCTTTGGGAATTCTATCTGAACTCATTCATCGCAAATGATTTATCCAGTTGTTCTGGTATTCATGTATGAACTTAATGACTGGTTCTAAGCGTTGTTACTTCAAGACATCATATGTGTAAATCTCTTTCAATTATGTAATACTGATAATTTGACACATAGTGTTGCTTCCGTCCCGCGCCGTAGCCGAGTGGTTAAGGTAGGAAGCCTTGGCGCAGAGCTACGGGACTTGCGCTGGTTCGAGTCTCCATGGGGGAAGAAATTTTCTCATGGTATTTCGCCCAGTATGGGACCGGTGCCCACCCAGCATCGTGAGGCAATTGGGTAGCTACAATAAGTAGCGGCTCCAGGTTGAGGAACCAGCTATAATGGCTGGGGGACTCGACATGCTAACCACATGTCACCCCTACACTGGCTGTTGATCATCTACCTCTGTGATTGACACATGTGGATGTGAAGGGCCAGCAGCCGGCTGGTAAAAGGGCAACCGCTGAAAAGTGGAAAGACCCTCAATCGGTGTTGCTTCCTATGGTATTTTATTAAAAATCCTAATTTACTTTGTATTTTGTTGTTAATAGGTACATTTAAATACTCACGCTGATTGAACTTTTATAGGAAAAAAATCACTATGTGGTTTAATTTAAGATTTAAATTATTATGTTTTATACCTCACCTCATATCCAGTCTTCTAATTATACTAGTTTCAAAGCTTGGGCACTTCATCTTCAGTAATTTCTTGTCAACTGATGTTATGTCAATCAGGAGAACTGCTTCTTCCTTGCTTTGTTGGTGGACCAATGAACCTCTGGATGAAGTGAGAATCCTCAGGAATTTTAAAGTTTAGAGAAAAACTTATGAACTTCGAAATTCCTGGGGATTCTGATTTGATCTCGAGATTCATCGGTCCACCAATACAGGGAGGAAGAAGCAGTTTTCCTGATCAACATAATATCAATTGGCAAGAAATTACTGAAGATGAAGCTGCCCAAGCTTTGAAACCAGTATAATTAGAAGACTGGATATGAGGTGAGGTATATAACATTTTAATTTAAATCTTTACTCAGGCTGATGGTCTAAATAATTTTTTGAACAGAAGGATTTTTGCCTGAACCAGAGTTTCAACCCAAGAACTGCACTTTTACTCAATTGGCATACTAATCACTTGTTTTTCTTGTTATTATAAGCATCCAGGAAGTCAAAATATCCAATAGCAGATTTTGGAAAACTTTGAAAGAAATCAGTTTTTAGAGTTAACATACTTGTGTTGTTTGCAGATTGGGGCAGAGCAGCACCAGCTCATCAGGTGGTGATGAGGGTCTGCGCAGTCACATGACTTCAGCACTTGGTGGTCTACTCACTCGAGCTCTCAACAACTTCCTTGGAAAGAACAGATCTCAGCCATCTCCTCCAATTTCACAAACTTCCAGGTGTGTCATCTGGTGCTATGTGTAACCTCTACATACATCACTATCCTTATTTTCCATCCATTCGCCGTTTAATTATTATATGTCCAATGTCTCCATGCACTTCTGGCATTGCCAAGATTTTAATCTACAAATGAGGTTGGGGCGCGGATGATAAGATGGGTAATAAATAATAATGAAGAACCAGTAAAGTGATCCCACTACAAGCCTCAGGAGGCCCTTGGGGTAGTAGGAAGTTAAGGCTCCCACTTTTTCTATACCATCAGCACTTTGTCAGCTGGGTCCCTGTGTGACGGCCGTCTTTACCCCCAGAACAAGAGTCTCGTACTGATTTCAGTTAGAGGCTGAGTCGACTCCAGGGCCATCGTACCGCCAGAAGGTTTGGGTCAGTTTAAAAATCCTGACCCCACCGGGACTTGAACTGTCGACCTTCCGGCTTGTAGTGTAGTGCCTTAACCACTACGCTACGGCATGCCCCCAATGAAAAACCAGAAGAGTCCTAAAACTAAACTTAACCAAAATACCAGACCTTAGGCAACCAAAAGAATAATTCTGCATCAGTTAGGAAAAACCGGGTAAGTCAACTTTTGGTCGAAAATGAGTTATTAACATCTCCTGATCGCTTTTGGTCCGATGCACGTTCGGTAAAAACGGGTAAGTCGTCAAGCGAATAGTGATGGTGTTATTAAGCATTGAATTTTCGATTTATGCACTCCTTAATGTAAGTCATTGAACTAGTTTTTGCTCTCCTGTAAAAATTACTTTGAAGACTTGCCTGGTTTTTCCTAACTGATGTAGAATTAGTCTAATCTTTGACCTTATATCTCCATGTGGAAGTTAGGGTGCTCCCTTGCGGGAGTTTCTTAATCAAGCTAATTTATCTATCTATAATTGCGTAACAGCTCAATATTGGGCATTAGCCTTTCCTTTGTTAGAAGTTGCTAGAACAAGTTAATTTAGATATTGTAATCAAATGGTAAAGAGAAAAATTTATGCCTGAACCGGGAATCGAACCCCGAACCTTCAGCTTTCCGTGCTGATGCTCTAACCATTGAGCTAATCCAGCCTGGATTAGCTCAATGGTTAGAGCATCAGCACGGAAAGCTGAAGGTTCGGGGTTCGATTCCCGGTTCAGGCATAAATTTTTCTCTTTACCATTTGATTACAATAATTTAGTAGTGTACTCTAATATACTTATTTCAATCATAGTAACAGCTTTAGCTTCTTAATATTAATTTAATTTAGATATGCTTATTTCCTGACAGATGTCATGAATGGTACGTGGCCAACATATTAATCCAATGAGACATGTAGTAGGCATCTAAGATATTAATAGGATGAAGAAGGTCGGTAAATTTTGCTTAGAGGTGTCTTTATTCAGGCTTAAGGTTCTTTTGCGAGCCTGAAAATCTTCAGACTCGGAACCCATGGCTTAAAGTTCCTTCCGGAAGACTTGCTCCTTGGATTTTTCCATCCTAAAAACTCCATACTGGTGCATAGAACCAGAGGTCTGGGGTTCAAGTCCCAGTTCAAGCGTTGATTTTTCTTTTCAAAATAATATTGTTCAGTATTGGAAAGCGTTAAAATTTAAATATAACAGCAAAATATTGAGATTTGACTGTTTTATTATACGTGGCTTAATGTTTTTAAATACATTATGAAACTCCATTGAGGTTACTGTGTTAAAGTTTTAATAATTGTGAAACAGTACCTGATATCTCAGTCGACCTCAATAATTTACAGTGTTGTTTTATCCTGTATCATCTTCTGCTTTTGGTACTAAAATGAAAGCAGAAGATGGTACATAAGTTATCAAAAGGCCTTCTATAAAACAACACTACAAATTATTGAGTACGACTGAGATATCAATTATTAAAACTTTACACCTGGCTTTTCAAAAAGATCATGTAGTTCACTGTCACAACTGGTTCCATTCTTAGCAGAGCTGGAATGTTGGCTAAGTAGGTCTTCCATTTTTTAAGCTTGTTCTGCATTCCAATTCCTGAGCGAAGAATTTCTTGATTCTCTTTGTCGTATAATTTGAAGGACTGGTGTGAGAGTTGACTACTGGGGTACCATAACTCCCCTTTTAACTTGCAAGTCTTCATATTTTGTTTGTTTTGTTGGCAGTCCTGCTGCAAAGCCTGTTGGTCAAGTACAGCAGCCTACTGTTGCAAAGCTGTTGAGCGGCAGTTTGAAGATGGCAGCACGTCGCAACAGTTCAAGTCCGGCTGAAGAACAGCAGTACAGTTGTGTGGACTGTGATGTCAGGTATGTATTGTGGCTTCTTAGTGTCTCATAAAACTTATGATAGGAATTAACAATATGAGGCTTTCAAAGTGATAAAATTAAAATGAGTCGTTATTTATCTCACTTCATACACTCTGTGTGTTTCACAGCACAGGACCGCAGTTTCAGGTACAGTTGTTCCTATCGAACTTCTATAGGAAGAATCACTATGAGATTTAATTAAAATGTTTTTTACCTCACCTCATATCATTCTTCTAATTATAGTAAAGTGATCCCACTACAGGTCTCGGGAGGCCCTTGGGGTAGTAGGAGGTTAAGGCTCCCACTTTTTCTGGACAATCGGCACTTGATATCAGCCAGGTTGTCAGCCCTGCGTGACGGTCCCAGAACAAGCATATGGTACTCATTTCCGTTAGAGGCTGAGTTGACCCCAGGTCCATAGTGCTGCCAGAATGTTTCGATCAGTTTAAAAATCCTGACCCTACCGGGACTTGAACCCTTGACCTTCCAGCTTGTAGCGCAGTGCCTTAACCAGTACACTACTTAATTTCTTGTTGACTGACGTTATGTTGATCAGGAAAACTGCTTCTTCCTTCCTCTGTTGGTGGACCAATGAACCTACAGACCAAATCAAAATCCCGGGAATTTCTAAATTCATAAGTTTTTTTTTAATGTGAACTTTTTCCCAAACCATTCGTTCTTTTTGTTTTCTATTTGTTTAATTAAACTAACTTTTGTATCAATTAGATGTTTTTCAAACCTAGCAAGAGCAACTACTGCTGACTTTTCCACTTCACCATTTTTGACATTTCTAAGATGTTCTTTCATCCTTGTTTTCAAATTTCTTTTTGTTTTTCCTATATACATTTTGTCCACCAACAGAGGAAGGAAGAAGCAGTTCTCCTGATTGACATAACATCACTCTACAAGAAATTCCTGAAGATGAAGCTACCTAACCTTTGAAACCAGTATAATTAGAACACTGGATATGAGATGAGGTATAAAACATTTTAGTTGTTCCTGTCTTCAGCAAATTTAGTTCCATGAATTTTGAAATTGCTGGCGAGCTACATTTAATCTCAAAGTTCGTCAAATCAACACTAGATGGCAGTTTAGAAGACGATGGTGGAAGCAAAAATTCAATGGTCAAAAATATGGCTGAAGATAGGAATGATTTCCTGAAACTGTGATCCAGTGCTGTGAAGAACACAAAGTGTATGAGGTGAGATGATTCACGACTCAGTTTAATTAATATTGAGCGAACTGAAGATAATATGTAGAAGTATTGAAACATGACTTTGAGAAATCTACACATTTTATCTTTTTGTAAAGTAATACATTTTTTGACTTTTACAAATTAATGCTATGAGGTATTTTTTTAAGTAAAATTGTATCATCTCACCTCATATTCGTCTTGTTAGACCAGTTTCAGGATTTGAAGAAAGCAAGATATGCAAGAAAATAAGTTGAAAAGACAAAAAAAAAAATTGAACTTTTATAGGAAAGTTACGTAGGTAGGGAATAACACCATGAGGTTTATTTTAATTTGTTGTGTTGTTTCTTGACTCACCTCATACTTGTTAACTCCCTCGCAAGAGAGTTAAGAAGTATGAGGTTAGTCAAGAAACAACTCAACAAATTTTATAGGAAAACTCACTAAGAGGTTTAATTTAGATTTAAATTAAAATTCTTTATACCTCACCTCATATCCACTCTTCTAATTATACCAGTTTCAAAACCTAGGTGGCTTCATCTTCAGTAATATCCCGTCGACGAGATATTACTGAAGATGAAGCCACCTAGGTTTTGAAACAGGAATGACGAGATATTACTGAATATGAACCCACCTAGGTTTTGTAACTGGTATAATTAGAAGACTGGATGTGGGGTATGGTATAAAGAATTTTAATTTAAATCTTAGACAGAAATTTATTAATCAAAGTACACTTCTAAAGCAAAAAGAAGTAAACATGAAACTCAAGAATTTCACATATCATCTATTGAAGCACCATGGGTTTTCAATTTTTTCTTTAATTTCAATATACGATTCACACCAAAAAGCGATTTCAGCATCATTAGATTTATTAGATCCAACAAAAATGAGAAAATAGAAGAAAACATCAGGGATTTATTAGATTAAATGGGGGGGAATGTGATAAGACTTGAAAGTATAATAATAGTCCCTTCGATTGGTTGCTGGCAAAAGGAAGGCAAGACCAGTGATGGGGCTGTCATCTTATAGCCTCTGGTCAGGCTTTTCTGGAGAAGAAAAGAAAATAAAGGAAAGAAGAAATGGAAGAAAGGAAAGACTCCCTAGCCCTCGGATGCCCTAATAGCGTCGGGGTCGAAAAACACAAGTAAGTGGAAGAAATGTTTTGCCCAGCTTGGGCACCTTGTGGTCACCATCCACATATCCCCTAGATGAGGACTCCTTTGGCTAGACCAGTGTTGACCTATGGTAGTGAAGCATGGACACTAAAAAGACGACATGAAAGCAGAATAACGGCTTGTGAAATGAGATTCATGCACAGAACAACGGGTTACACCAGATGGGATCGGAAAAGGAACACCGATATCTTAAAAGAATTGAAGACTACGCCAATTTTGGAATATATTAAACAGTACCAACTAATTCAAAGTTAAAATTGGGAAACACATTATGAGGTTCTTAATTAATAAATTAATGAGTCATTTTAACATCTTACCGTGTTTGAAAAACATGAAATATGAGGTAAGATGTTAAAATGACTCATTAATTTAGTACCAACTAAATTGGAAACACCATCTTGAAAGAATGAGTTCAAATCGGATCCCCAAAGCTGTTTATAATTATATACCAAGAGGACGAAGATCACTGGGCCGTCCTATGAAACACTGGAGGGAAAATTTTGTATAGGATTGTAACAGGCCTTGGCCTAATACTTGGAAGGAAGAAGAAGAAGAAGAAGAAATGTGATAAAGTATACATAGAGAAAACAAAGAGAAATTTAAAAACCAAAATAAAAGAACATCTCAGGAATGTCAAGAATGGGGAAGTAGAAAAATCTGCAGTGGCCACCCTTGCATGGTCAGAAAACATCAACCGAAAAGAAGGCTAAGTTAATAAAACATATAGAAAAACCAAAAGAACTCATGGTTTGGAAAAAATCTACATTGAACAATAAAAAGGATAAATTAATGAACTTTGAAATTCCCAGGAAAAATTATTTGAGGTTCTTCAGTCTTATCAACAGAGGGAGCAAGAGGTTATTCTTCAAGATGACATAACAACGGTCTTGAAAGTACTGAGGATAGAACGGTATAAAGTCACGAGATGAGATGATACAATTTTACTTAAATGCATTTTTTTGTTTTTTGCAGGTTTTCAAGTGAAAGTAATAGAAATCGACATATTGCCAAAGCCCACCGCAGTGGTCAGAACCGTCGCCTGAGCACAGACAGTCTTGGAGAACAGACAACAGAGAATTCACAACCAGAGACTGTAAATTCATCTCCCAGCGAGACTGTTGCAGAACAGCCAGAGTTCACCAAGAAACCAGAGCCTGCACCGGTAGAAGAACCGCCACCGGAAAAGAGAACACGGACAAAGATAGATATTATTGCGAATGTCGACAACTTAAATGAAGATTCCATCAAAGCAAAAGCAGTTGCAGCACTTAAAGCATTGAATTCTAAAGATCGTAGAACTAGGAATGGTTTCTCAGGGAATAATGGTCCAGTGCTATGGACTGGGGTGTCTCGTAACAAGTCTAGAAGTAACAATTCAGAGGAGAGATTTCGTTTCCCATCGGTTCGTAAGACACCTCCGTCTGTAAACAGGTTTGCTTCATTAGCGGAGAAGAAGAAAAATAGAGTGGTTGGAAGTTCTAGCCATGAGTTGACAGCACGAGCCAAGGAGAACATAGAAGAAGAATTAGATAAGTCAACTTCGGTTACAAATGTTAATATTCCTATTTCTTACGATGTTTATGAGTTCCAGGATGAGGTAGAGCAAGTGAAACCCCTTGGTGAATACGGGCTGAGGGGTGGAGCCCCTGCGAAACCAGGAGGAAGTGATCAGCGTGATGAGGCACCGCAAGACTCATATTCTATGGAAAATATTTCAGATTCCGCAGATGCCGGAATTAATGATGCTGTCAGTAGAATTTCCGAGGAGGAAAGCTCGGAGGAACCTATCTCAGAGAAGGTTGTGAAAAATACCGTAGCATCGCGGTCAAAACCAAAACATACTGTAAAGAAACGGTTACTTAGTAGGAAAAAGCGTTGGCATAGGATAATAGTGGACAGTGGCGAGGAAACTTCGGATGCAGAAATGTTAGAAACACGGAAAGAAGAGGGTAGAGGGGTAAAGAGGCGACATACAGTTCCCTCTGGTGTTAAAGTTGAAGATCGACAACGTGGAAAGAAAACGAAGAGTAAACAACCGTCCAGAGGGAATCAAAAACGTACGACAAAAACGGATCTTTTAATGTCTGTGTTCGCGAAGTCGAGACAGCGTACTGCCGGAGTTCCTTTGTTTTCTAGTTCGTACAAGAACTACGAGAGCGAGTCTGACTCTAGTTCACTTGCTGCGAACTTGGGCGTGAGTAGCGATGATGCAGCAGTGTGATGCGTGGAGTGAACGTTACTGCCATCTTGTGCCTTGTAGAGTGTTTGCTTAAATTCGTGTCTATGCAATATATATATATATTCAGTAAGTGTGATAAATGCAAAAAAGTATGTGTGTTTTTCATCTTTATTATAAAGTTATATGTCACAGAGACTTGTTATATTAAAATGCCCTGTCAACGTCCATTCACTTGCACAGATTCATGTCCACTTGGACATTAGCTCTCCATACATCTCTATCCTGAGCAATCATTTTCCTTCAAATTCAGCTTCCTCAATTCATTGTTAATGTATATCTCCATCTTTATTCTACTGGACACCTGTCCTCTACTTTCCAACAGAAGTTTCCATGTCCCTCTTTCATTCTCCATTCATGCCACATGTCCTGCCCATTGCATTCTAAGAGACTTAACTGTTCTTTTTTACATCAACTCACTTATAAATTAATTTATTTACAGTCTGATCATCTTACCTCAATATTAATGTTGATTTGTTCTTGGACATGTTTCAAAACAATTCTGTTTTATCGTCAGCTTGATAAAACAGAATTGTTTTGAAACATGTCCAAGAACAAATCAACATTAATATTGAGGTAAGATGATCAGACTGTAAATAAATAAATATATTAAAATAATTTTATATATTAAATTTGGGAATTTTTAACATTATGAGGTTCAGTTCATAAGAATTAAATAAATCGTGATTATTTCTTACCTCATACTTCTATGTTTCTTTAAATATCACTTCCTAAAATTAAATATCTCTTATAAATGTTATAGGGTGGCAAAAAATAGGTGTTAGAAAGATTTTGTTTATGTCTACTATTGTGGTCTTGAGGTACTGTGCTACCTTGTCACACAGCGGATCCGAATTCAAGTCTCAGTTGGGACAAGTTTCCTGGGTGAGATTTTTTTCAGGGTTTTCCCTCACCGGCAAGACAAATGTCAGGAAATTTGAAGGCCCAAATTGTCCACAAACATCATATGGCCATCATAATTATTATCATTCATATTTGCCTTAGATTAAGTTTAGGATTAAAGACTCCCTGGTGCACCACTCTCATCATCATCACCCTCCACCATATCATTGGGGTAGGTATCCCATGTTCCAGGTGCCCCAACCTTAGAAGTTGGTTACAATTTACAATTAAGACAATACTAGGAGAGAAGACCAGAAATATCGAAATAACAACCTGAGGCACTGAATAAACAAAAAAAAAAAGTTTAGATTGGAGTGATCAGGTAGCTCAGGTGGTAGAGCATTCACACAGGAAGCGAAAGGTCCTGGGTTCAAACCCCAGTCTGAGCGTATATTTTTCTCTTCAAATATAATTTATCCATCATTGAGATGTATTAAATGAATAATAAAAACATCAAAAAGAGGCCGTACTGGCTTAATAATATAATGTAAAATTCCCAATAAAGGTCTTCTTAATAAAGAAGCCACCATTTGCATGATCGAGCTACGGTTTGTAGCATTTGGCTCTTGGGAATTAACAATGTATAAGAGAAAAATCTGCATTTAAATTGGAGTGCTCAGGTAGCTCTGTTGGTAGAGCATTCACATAGAAAGCAAAAGGTTCTGGGTTCAAACCCCAGTTTGAGCATTTTTTCTCTTCATATATAAAAAAAATTGTCTTTCATGGTTTAAACATATGCCATAAATTCTCCTTTGTTATTGTTATGGGTCTGAAAATTCTATTGCTCCTATTAATAAATGAGTTGGAGAAAATGTTTTAACATCTCACCTCACAAAGTTGCGTGTCTTCACGATACCGGTTTCAAAAGTATAGTATTACTTCCATTATAATTATATTATTTTTGGTCTGGACATCTTACCTCAATATTAATGTTGATTTGTTCTTGGACATGTTTCAAAACAATTCTGTTTTATCGTCAGCTTTCCCAGACTGGTTTTATTTATGTTGCACCACCTGGATGTTGATGTCAGCTCCATCCTGTGGTTGGCCAAAGAACCTCCAAACAAGGTCACCCTCCATCGGAATATCAAAATTCATAACTCTGTTTCTGTTCTTCTGAATATAAATTTTTTCCCAAATAGTCAGCTCTTTTGTATTTTCTAACTGTTTTAATAATTTAGTGTCTGAATTATATTATGTTTTTCAGACACTAAATTATTAAAACAGTTAGAAAATACAAAAGAGCTGACTATTTGGGAAAAAATTTATATTCAGAAGAACAGAAACAGAGTTATGAATTTTGATATTCCGATGGAGGGTGACCTTGTTTGGAGGTTCTTTGGCCAACCACAGGATGGAGCTGACATCGACATCCAGGTGGTGCAACATAATGCAACATAAATAAAACCAGTCTGGGAAAGCTGACGATAAAACAGAATTGTTTTGAAACATGTCCAAGAACAAATCAACATTAATATTGAGGTAAGATGTCCAGACCAAAAATAATATAATTAAAATAACCTCAAAATGTAACTTCCTAAAATTAAATATTATTACTTCCATCTTCAGTCAAATTCCAACTCAAACTCCAGTTGGAATTTGACTGAAGATGGAAGTAATACTATACTTTTGAAACCGGTATCGTGAAGACACGCAACTTTGTGAGGTGAGATGTTAAAACATTTTCTCCAACTCATTTATTAATATAAATACCTCATAGTGTTTCCTCCCACTGTAAATTTAATTAAATTCTATTGCTCATTCATCATTGTCTCAATTCATATTTTGGAATGGAAGCACTAACATTTGTTTATCATATCTAAGACCCATTTTGTGTCACCTGTTATATAATTAAGCAGTTTTCTCCATTCACCTGTCTTTGGTCCAAAAAATTTCCTAAGAATTTTATACAGCAAACTCCCAATTATCCGTGTTAATTGGGACCGAGATATGCACGAAAAATCGAAAAACACAGATAATTCAATGAAGTTATTCGGTGCCATGGAAGTTGATCAGAAATTTATTTACACCTTTAACACTACTTAAATGCAACAAATATTCATAAAATGTTATATTAAATGTATTAAGGTGCTATTCATGATTATCATTAATTTATTTTACTCGTAAATATGAAAAAAAAAGTGGGACTATTTCCTGTCATGACCACTCTTGGTTACAACAGTTATTGAAAATGGCCATCGTAACCAGCGATAACTGCATTAGTAACCACCAATAACCAACCACACTTATAACCTGCTACAGCACATCTGTGGTTTCAATCTGTAACAACAAACTTTCAGTGACTCATACAACGGAATGTTGTTTGGTACCGTTAAATGCATCAGGGGAGGGGTTGTGAGTGAAGGTTATTCCATTGTGCTAGTTTCTAAGCGCAGTTCACAGTAGCACGTTTGAAAATTAAGAATTTTTTTCATAACAATACAAAATATAGTACGGTTCATTTTTAAAAAATACAGTGAAAAGGTCATGTCTGGATAATCTGTAAACCAGATAATATGCACATGGATAATTGGGAGTTTGCTATACTCAAATACATTACTATCACACTCACTGGTACTATTGAACCTGGAGGTCCATGGTCACTTGTAATTAGCATTTCATAATCCGTATCCCAAGTTAATATTTTGAAATCATTCCATGTATAATTCACCTCAAATCATGGTTAATGTTATTCTAGTAGCAGGCATTTAGCATCTAAGCTATTTTTCTCGGAGCTTCCCAATATAATTTCACAATATCTTTGCAGTTTTATCTGTCTTGATTTAACTGATGGTACTGTAGGAGATGTAGAATGCAACCTTCATGGCCGGTAGTCATGGTAAGATTCTTGGATATAAGGGCTGGTCTGTAACAAATGTTTCTCCCTCGGCTACTGAAGATGCCTTCTGTAGCCAAGGGAGTAACATTTGGGAGAAACTCCAGTTATGGACCATGGCCTTTTATCCCAGAATCTTCTAATACTATTGTAGGAGATGTACAGCGTTTGAGAGAATTGATGCCATACATTAAATCTTAAAACAAAGCCATTGTGCATGATCAGAGGTCAGCTACTTGGTTTACAAGTGCACAACTGTTCGAGAAACTAAAATCTAAATTTCGTCGGCCGCGGTGGACTAGTGGTTATGTCCCTTGCCTCTGGTCCCAAGGGTCACAGGTTCAAACCCGGCCAGGGTCGATGGATTTTTTAGGACAGAAAAATCCAAGGAGCAAGTCCTCCGGGAGGGACTTTAAGCCGTGGGTCCCGAGTCTGAAGATTTTCAGGCTCATAAAAAATCCTTAAGCCTGAATGAAAAGGCCTCTAAGCAAAATTTACCGAATTTTCACGTCCTAGTACTACCTTGGTTTCCTAGATGTCAGTATGAGGCAGAACGCTGACCACGTACCACTCAAATGACATCTATACGAAAACAAGTGTAAATTAGTATGGTTCAAATTCTTCCCTATAGGGGGAGAGCACCTAAATCTCTGTAAAGGGAAAACATGGGCTTACAAAAAATCTTAATTTCAATGTGTGTCCTGCAAGGGAATAATTTTGCGGAAATAAGTAGTGTGGTAAATGCTGTAAATAAAACAAAGCAAAACAAATCAAAGAAAACAAACAAAATTAATTGAAATAGGGATGAGAGAGAGAGAGAAAAAAAAAAGCATGATAGTGGGATTGGACATGCGACCTCATGCATAGGGAACAGACTTTCCCTCCATTAGACCACAAGCTGTCCCTACTAGAAACAGTCTGAATGAAGTGATGCAATACTCTAGGACTTACTTGTATATTGAAATTGGATATTAACTTGATGTAGTTTAAATTAATCAAACTTGTTTTGCATTTGTTGTGGAAAAGAACAATCTTGTTATGAATTTAATCAAAATTAAAGTGGGAGGTAACACTGATGTATTTACATTAATGAATAAGTTGGAGAAAATGCTTTAACATCTCGCCTCATAAAGTTGCATGTCTTTATGATACCGGTTTCAAAAATATAGTTTTTCTTCCATCTTCAGTCAAACTCCAACTGTCGGAATTTCGCTACTAACAGTTCAGAAGATGGTGTTAACGGCAAAATTTCGAAAATTGGGAGTTTTACTGAAGATGGAAGTAAAACTGAAGTATTGAAACCGGTATCGTGAGGACATGCAACTTTATGAGGTGAGATGTTAAAGCATTTTCTCCAACTCATTCATTAATCTCGTTATGCCTTGTATATGAGGTAATGAGATGTTACAATTGATATTCATTTTCTATATATGACCTGTTTCCTTTCATTTGTACGGGCAGTCTTTTATACTACAATTGATAAACCACGCTCTGCGCAACAATTTGTGCGGGCCGTCATTACTCCTCGCTACTATCTGTACGGGATCATCTTTTGTTTCTGTTGCTTCTACTAGCGTAGATCTGATTACATCCAAGGTTATTAATCACAAAGCTACTTGCCCCGGGCCCATAGGAGGCAAGAATTGATTCATCTTTCTTTCCTAGGCGTTCTAGCATAACTCAATAATAGTTCTCAAAACAACAGAGTGACTTAAAATAAGAATGTTTTCACTATAATTATCAATCAATCAGGAAAGCTAGACAGAAAAATAAAGGGAGCTGGAATGATCTCCTAACTGAGTGAGTTTCCGTATAGGAATCTAAACAACTACGTGCACATAAATCATTAGAACATTAATTTATAAAAGTGATATTTAATGTAAACAAGAAGTCTGAAGTAAAAACATAACCAAGATAAACATTTGATCATTCAAAAAGAAAAAGAAAGTGAATAAATAAATAATACTCTTACAGGACAAAAAACCACATCATACCACACTCATGCTAGAGTCCAAGCCAGGGTGGCTTCTTCCCCGGTCTTCAGGACCAACATAAACTCCGCCACTTCGCGGCTCCAGACGACATTGTCCACTTAAAAGTCCGATCCCATCCCGGACTGAATAGATGAATGAATGAAGAATGAATGATAACGTTCTCACTGTGCATAACGTATTTGAAGGTTCCGAGGTAGAGGGGAGATGCACCGTAGAAACAGTGCACTAGGAGAGGTAAAAAGGGAGAGTGGGGGTAGATACATAGAGAAAGGAATATTGGCATAGTTCATGAATCTTACAGTCCAGGGAGGATAACGACGCTGCAGTAATGAGCCGAAAAATGCACTTTCGGTTCACATTAATTAATTTCCCTGCATATACAAATGTATTTATTTAACGAATCCTGGTAACATGTAGGCATTATGAAAACCTCATAGTGTTATTTCCTATCTACATAACTTAATTATGAAAATTAATGATATTATTAAAAAAAAGATTCCTGACCAGGATCAAACCTGGGCCCACGCCACGCAAGAGTCTTACTGACGGCTCCACTGAAACGAATGATATGAACACTACATGAAAAAAGACTTACACTTTTTCAAAGTTAAAATTGGGAAACACATTATGAGGTTCTTAAAGACTTACACTGCCTGATTTGAACTCCATAACAACTTACTGGTGTGAATTGCTCTTCAAAACTTATTAACTTGCCATCATCAAGAGTTGCACCATCAATTTTTTCAAAGGCTGTACATCAAATCTTACTGAATTGCAAACTTTGGAGATATTAGAATCAATCATTCCAAGTTTTGCAAATGGTGAGGCAGACAATCATGTCCAATGGCTAATCTGAACTTAGCAACTGCTACCTTCCTGGCTTAGGTGGTAGCATGCCTGCTTTTGGGCTCAGGTTCAATACCTGGCAGGGTTGAAAATTTTAATTTAAAGTTGATTAAAAATTGCAAAATTTTCTATCTCAGAGCCAGGAGAGGTGGTTGTGTTCAATTTTTAATCGCTAGATTGTGCACCAGATTGCTTAAGTATTAATCCTTAAATTGGCAAAACAATAATTTCTTGTGCCAGTTATTCAAGTGTTTCTGATTGCAAAGAAAACATCATATAAAATGAAGTTATTCATCATCATCCAGGGATTAAGCCTGTTGGCTCGTTCCGGTTTTGTGAAAGCTGGAATTGTTAAAATTGTTCAGACCATCTTCTGTGTGGGCATCCAACATTTCTCCTTCTGTGCGGTTTATAATTTAGCAATAATTTTGGAAATCTTTCATCTGGCATTCTATCAATATGTTCTTTCCAGTCATTCCTATATTTAATTATTTGGTCTGTAAGTTGGAAAATATTTAGTTCCTTTCTTACATCTTCATTTCTTTCCTTATCCAGCAGAGTATATCCTGCTATATTTCTTAAAAATCTCATCTCAGCTGCTTCCAATCTTTTAGTGATCGTCCAACATTCTGATCCATACATCAATACAGGAACAGCCATTACTTTATAAAATTTAATTTTTGTTTCTTTTCTTGTGTTTTTAAGGGTTCTTTTAATAGTGCCACACATTAAATTAAATTTATTTATTTTGTCATTAATATCTTCAGTTTTAACATATGATAAATTGAAGCCTAGGTATTTAAAACAGTTCACTTCCTCTAAAATTTTATTATCAATTATTATTTTTGCTCTTAATGTATCATGTCCTTTAAATGCTAAAATTTAGTTTTATTCTTTGAAATTTT
The DNA here is from genome assembly GCA_030220185.1 of Diploptera punctata. NCBI lineage: Eukaryota > Metazoa > Arthropoda > Insecta > Blattodea > Blaberidae > Diploptera > Diploptera punctata. The sequence goes on along the minus strand of JASPKZ010003829.1, from coordinate 380,919 downwards.
TAAATATGAAGTTATTATTGTACATTATTATGTAATTTGACACAAACTTAAGTAATTTATAATCATTTGTTTTTATTGTATTATAAACAATTCCCAAAGCTGTTTATAATTATATACCAAGAGGATGAAGATCACTGGGCCGTCCTATGAAACGCTGGAGGGAAAATTTTCTATAGGATCGTAACAGGCCTTGGCCTAATACTTGGAAGGAAGAAGAAGAAGAAGTATTATAAACAATAATTAATAAACAAAATCAGTGTATCTTATAAGATACATTGTGAAGTTAAGAGTTAAATTGCAAACCTCTCCTGCAGTACATATGTTTGGAAGGCATGTAGTACTGTTGATAGTGATTTGTCCGTCGGATGGAGACAAGCATGATGCTTTTGAACAGGAGTAGGCTATGTGCTGGCACTGAGTTTTACCTTCTCCTTTCTCTTCATCATCATCCCCAACACAGCACACTTAATCGTACTAATAGCTTTTGCTTCTTAATATTAATTTAATAAATAATAATGCTATAGCTGTGTGTAATTCCACCACATGTCTTAGGGTCGTATGCAAATACATTAGTCTCTACTCAAATTACTTCCAATCACTGGTGAGCTGAGATCGAATTAACGGCCGCCTTACCGGTCATGCATGAATGTTGACGTTTTTGTAATATTGACAACGAATTACCCAGAATTCTCAGCGATAAAACCACTTCTGTTATTTTCGTCTGCTATAGAGGAATGCATTTATGCTTGCATCCCGCAAATAATACCGTATAAAAACAATATTACGCCGATTCTCCTCTTCTTCCAGTTGAATTCTTTGGTAGACTCTATCAAATTCCTCTTCTCCGCGATACCGAAAACATGATCGAAGTCTTCAAGGTCCGACATCTTGGATAAGTTTCAAACTACATCGGTTCCCTTCGGGATTTTCACATAAGTTTATATCTTGAGCTACGATCTTAAGGTACCTTGTCAGGTAGCTTACAATTATTACCGTGTGAATAGATTTCTGAGTAAGAAAAATGTGTTTGGATAAAACTTTATCAGCAGAGAACGCCTTTTACTGTCTAATGCGTTCAAACATTCGACCCTTAATGTAGAAGCCATTCAAAATCCATTTGTAAATGGCAATTCATTGCATTGGATGTGGGATCAAAAGAGTTAGATAAAGGAGGATTGCACTTGGATGGGAAGGAAGCCTGAATGGCAGAGTATCAACATGTAAAGATGAAAGTTCAGGTTCAATTCCCAGTTCAGACATAAATTTTTCTTTTTCAAAAACAAATTGAAAATGAAACTACACTAGCCATAAAAGTAATTTCAAAAACCCACCAATAAAGTCTTCTTGAATAAGAAGCTACTAGGAAGTGTGTAGAATGAAGGTTCTCAACTCCAAGCACATGGGATTATATAAGTAAAGGAAAAATTAATGTCTAAATCACGAGCCTAGATATCTTAACAGTTAGAGCCCTGGAATGTTATTCCAGAGATCCTGGGTACACATCCCAATTTTGGCATTAATTTTCTCTCAAAATATTATTTTGTCCTTTAATGTAAGTGATGCATTTAATATCTTCTTCTTTTCACGTGCTAGGCAAATTGCCTGTTCCGCCTCACAGTTGTTTTGTCCATCTTCTCACTGGCCTTCCTACATTCCTTGAACCTCTTGGCTTGTAGTTGAATGCTGCTCTTGGTAATCTTGTTACATTCATTCTTTCCACATGTGTAAACCATTTCTCTCTATATTCTCTGATTTTCTCATCGAATGGATATATTATTTAACTGTGTTCTTATATCTTCATTCCTTATCTGATCCAATCTTGTGCAGCCTTTTGTTCTTCTAAGGAAGTTAATTTCTGCGCTTTGTATTCTACTTTGCAATTTTTAGGTCATTACCCAAGTTTCGCTCCCATAAAGTAATGCAGGAACTGCCAATGTTTTATAATAAAACTTCAAGCTAGTATCTCTTCTTGTTTTATTCTTTAATGTTGTATGTATAGTTCCGCATATCATTTGAAATTTCGACAGTTTCATATGTATGTCTCTTTCAGTTTTTGTGTTTATAGTAAAATTACAACCCAAATAATTAAACACCAAAAAAAAAAGTCTTTACTGGTTTCAGTTACAAATGCTAGCTGTATTGCTGCAAATAAGCATAATTTTGACAGTAATTAATAAATTACAATAGGAAGTAACATTATGGGGTTTTGTGGAAAGCAATGGGAAGCTACCACATCTACAATTCCCTAGTAAAGCTGCAAGCATAGATGAAAATGCTATGATTGCAGTGAAGGACCTGCCTTCGGGCAGAATTACTATGGATGGATTATGAGGTTCTTCTTAATAAATGAGGTGAATCTGGTCATCTTACCTCATAAATATTTGTTTTCATTTGATGTGTAGTCCATAATGTTGTCAGCTTGTCCAGACTGTTGATTTTTATGTTGTCAGGTCTGGATGTTGACTCCTTCTCCATCTTCTGGTTGATCAAAGAACTTGTGAATCAAATCTTTTTCCCCAGGAATTTCAAAATTCATAATCCTAAGAATTAAATTAAAGTTTTTATTACCTCACCTCATATCCTTTTTCTTCTAGACTGCAGTTTCGGAGCTATATCTCCATCTCCTCTCGTCGACTGGTGTTATGTCATTTCTTGGCGGTTTTCTTCTTCCTTCTATCGTTGGACCGATGAACCTCTATGAAAGTTAAATTCATAATCCTTTTTTTTTCTTTTGGATGTAGGTCATCTCGCAATCAGTTGAGCTCTTTAGTGTTTTCTGTTTTAATATTTTAGTGTTTACATTGATTTTATGTTTTTCTGACCAGACAAGGGCAGCTACTTCAGATTTTCCTATCTCTCCATTTTCTACATTTCTAATGTGTTCTTTCGTTCTTAAGGTCAAGTTTCTCTTTTAAATTATGTAGGTAGGAAATAACACTATGAGGTTTATTTTAATTAAATTTGAGTTGTATTTTGACTCGCCTCATATTTCTTGATTTTTAGGCAGACTCTAGTTTCGTCACTGAATTTGTGACATTATCGATGCATCACCACGATCACAACTGCCGTTCTGCAGTTGTCTCTCTTGTAAATTGACTTCTGCATTCTCTGTTGGCTGACCGATGAACTTCCAAATCGATCTCCTCTCATTTTCACTGGGTATTTCAAAATTCATAGTTTTCTTCTTATTCTTGCATATGTAAATTTTCTCCCAAATTGTGACTTCCTTTGATTTTTGCAACTGTTTTAAGTTATTTTGCCTTGGTTTCAATTCTGTGTTTTTCGGATCAAGCATGTGCGGCTATTGCAGATTTTTCTATTTCTCCATTTTTAACATTTCTAAGGTGTTCCTTCAATCTTGTATTTAAATTCCTTTTTATTTTCTCTATGTATATATTTTCACAATCTTTACATCAATTTGATAAGTTCCTGATTTGTTACTGTCTTCATTTTTGTTGGTTTTGAATAATTTATTCAAACTGTAATAATTTTTCGATGCTAATTTAACATTAAATTTGTTGAAAAGTTTTTCTCTTTGTTTTTCCTATAAATATTTCTTATCACAATCAGCACATTTTATTTGGTATATTCTTTTCATTTCTTACACGCTTTATATTAGCTTGACCTGTATCTGTGTAATTGAATCTTTCAACTGTATTTTCACCCACTTAAAAACATTGGATCGACTTGAAACTTTGTATACTTGTAAAGGACCAATGACAATACAATAATTTCATAATTTTTTTCTAAGATCCTAGCCAGAATCATCAGAACATCAAAAAAATAAAGACGAGTATAATAGATTGTGGACGTATCAACTTTTTAGTCCATCGTTGTAAGAAAGTAATATTATATCCTCCGGTAGCTCAGTTCGTAGAGCGGTGGACTGTAGTGGTATATAATTTCAGTAATCCATAGGTCGCTGGTTCAAATCCAGCCCGGAGGATTTTTTTAGAAGAGTATTACTTTTAGCTCATACTACAACTGTATCGAATTTAAAGATATTTACATTTTTATCTTATTCTGTAAAATATTAATGACAATTTTGTAAACTTACCACATTGTAATTTATCCAAAAAATATGAGAAGGATATGATTAATTGTATCTATTTATCTATATTAAAATATTCAAAAATATTATAATAATGTTAGATAATAATAATTTTAAAAAAATTTAATTATATTCGTGCATAGACACTAAAAATATTGTAAGCAATTAAATTTTCATGGGATTCCAGTTTATGACAATCAGTTAAAATAAAAAATAAATAATAGTTTTAAAAAACTAAAACAACATGCTTTATTAGAAAACCAAACTAAAAAATGAAAAATAATTTTAATTTCCAACGGACTTGGGATAAAATTAAAGTGGTCAACAAAAAAATCATCTCCAACACATCTAGAATAAAACTAGAGTTATCTACAAAATAAATTATTTTACCATCAAAAGTGGGGTGCTTTTTATGGTTTTCACTTTTTCTTCATTGAGGATTTACTTTTACCAATAGCTGTTTATTATCAAATATATTAATTGATATAGAACACCACACGCTTTTGATGGTAATTTTTTTTTTGTAGATAACTAGTTTTATTGTAATGTGTTGGAGATGATTTTTCTGTTGACCACTCTAATTTTATCCCATGCGTGTTGGAAATAAAATTATTTTAAATTTTTTAGTTCGGTTTTGTAATAAAGCTTGTTGTTTTAGTTTTTTAAACTATTATTTATTTTATCATTAAGCTTTTTCATTTTGTGTTAGTTTTATATCCCAGTTGGTAGACCAAGAATGAGGTGGGAGAATAACATTAACTATGATTTGAGGGAAGTAGATTATACAGGGAATGATTGGAAAACATTAGCTCAGGATAGGGATGTATGGAGAGCTTATGTCCGTGCGGCCATGAACCTACGGGTTCGATAGTGCCAGTGAGTAAGTAAGTAAGTTAGTTTTATATTAAATTTGTCAAAAATGTTTTGGAATTTATTGTGTGACCATGGCTGATATTTGAATTTCTGGCATTTATTTTTGACAGCAAATTAATGTAAGAAGCAAGCTGACTTTTTCTTTTGAAATTTTTTTGCAGTTTATTTTTGGGGAATATAGGAAAAGAAAAAATTTTGTTTTGAGAGAGTTGGGAAAGGTATAAAATAAGTTTAAATCTAGGGTATTAAATAGCAAACCATTGTAAATGATTTATTCAAATTTTTATCATTTGGAGACGTCAGTCATTTTTTATGTAGGTGTTGCCGCGAATGGAAAGACAACCACGCAGGGCATCCTGACAGAGACTCATGTCCCTGCAGGGGGCAGAGCCCACACGATACATTGTGTTGAGGTAGGAACAGAAGATACTTGTTGCCTGATCCACATCTCCTGTTTCCATGACCTCCATCCCTCGCAGGAACTGTTGTGACATCATCTGAACTATTCCCTCCTCCAGAATCACCTGCCTCTTGCACTTAGGACAGCGACGATGTGCCTTCTTGCTCAGCTGTGTACACCCCTGTGTTGGACACCTGCACAACAAAAGGTAAGTATTACTATTTGTAGTTCTTTACTAATTCTGAGCTTAGTTCCAGTTATAATGTAAACAAACCAGATATATGACTTTATTTTCATTGGTCGAATAACAGTTAACCATTGTAATCAATGGTAAAGAGAAAAATTTTTGCCTGAACTGGGAATCAAACTCCAAACCTTCAGCTTTCTGTGCTTATGCTCTGACCACTGAGCTAATTCAGGCTACATTTCCATCCAAGCATAAATCCTTCCTTTACCTTACTTTCTTGGTCCCACATTCAATGCAATGATTCATTCACAAATACCCACTGAATGGCTTCTACATTAAGAAGACATGAAGGGACTTCATACAACTATAGCATTACTAATTTAATAAACCTTTGAGCTTGTATGGAAATGTAGTTCCTCTCTAACACAAAAAATAAAAATATATATTATCTAGCAAATATCTATACAAGTTATATAGGAGAATCTTAAAATATATAATTACAATTTTAGTAGACTAAATAAGTATTTTTTTATGCATGCATAATTTTGAATACATTGGGATTTCAGTTGTTTGAAAATGGTCACTTCTGTAGAATTTCTAAAATATCAAAGCCTTTGAAAAATGGAGAGAGAAAAGTTATTTTGAATGTTTTCAAATAGTTTAGTGAAAAATATCTTACATTAGCCATAGAGGATGTTGTGAAAATAACAGAATGTACAGATGAGTCAGCATAGGGCATAAATTCTCCTCGTAATGAAATTGTAATATCATGGAAATAACGTAAACGTCCGATTAGGTAGGTACATATATAATTTTTTGTCATAAATAAATAAGAAATGGTGGAAGTTCCTAATTATTGGTCCCATCTTATTTCCCATAAAATACGATGTTGCCTTAGAACAATGTTTTTATCGTGCAGAATTCAGTCGTATGGCAGGTAAAAGTAGCATCACGATTCCACCAATAGACGGAGTCGATAAAGTAATACCTTATGCAAGTGTTTGCAGTACAACTGGAACTTAGCTTGGAATTAGTATAGCCAGATTTGGATCTGGGAAGTTTGGAAACAGGGGCATAAGTGGTAACCTCATTCCACCAAAAGAATATAACATTTATTTAGAACATACCTGAATCTGAAGTTGTCGTTGTTGAGCGTGTCATATGTTGGCCAGTTCTCTTGACAGGCCTTACAACTGCACTGGAACCAGTAGCGGGAAGTGAGGGTCTTCTGTCGCACATTAAGTGGCCGCTTGATGAAGACAGGACCGTAGTTCTCAGCTACAGTGTCACCTGGTTCCAGGGGTCGCAGGGCTTGCAGTACTATATTCTTCCCCACAAAGTACCTGACACAAAACAATCACATTGTTCGGCTATTCTTTACAACCTGAGATGCGGCTTCTTTAATTCCTTCAAAATTTTATTCTTAGGGTTTCACTTTTCAAATTATTCCCACCATTTACAATGATTTTTTCTAATCATTATTTCAATATATTTTCTATGATATTTAACTACATATGTAGCATGAAGACATGGCAGGCATGTTGATTTTAACGAATATTCTAAGCAAAAGCAAAGACTGTTCCAATGCAGCCAACATAGAGTATATACTATTTAACTGTATTATACTTCAGAAGTCCACTGCTGTGGTCTCGAGGTAGCGTGCTGCCTTGTCATGCAGCAGACCCGGGTTCGATCCCTGGTCGGGGCAGTTTTTCTGGGTGAGGTTTTTATCGGGGTTTTTCGTCACCTGTAAGACAAATGTCAGAAAAACTATAAGGCCCAAACGGTCCCCGAAATCATGGCCATCATCAGTATCATCCTTCACCGGTGTGGAAAGCAATGGGAAGCTACCACACCTTCAATTCCCTAGTAAAGCTGCAAGAATAGCATGAAAATGCTATGATTGCAGTGAAGGACGTGCCTTCGGGCAGAATTACTATGGATGGATACTTCAGAACTTACTATTTCTTTTTGGGCATTGCATTCTACAGGTTAGAGAGCTTAAATTGTGTTAGGTTAGCTTTTAGGTTCTTTAAATATATGTGTATGTTGACTGCATCCCATGATTCCATAGTGTAAACCGCTTTGCATTTGATGGTGCATGTGCATCGTGTATGATTGGAACTTAGGAACATTCTTTGCATCACATGTTGTAAAGAATCCCCCATTGTTCTGCCTAAGTGATAGTGATTCAAGCAGTGAAATCTTAAAACACTTTTTACGTAATTCCAAATGGATTAAACCATTAAAATTTCGTTGAAAACTATTTGAGACCCGCTGTGGTCTCACAATAGCATGCTGCCTTGTCATGCAGTGGGCCCGAGTTTGATCCTTGCTCAGCACAAGTTTTCTGGGTGAGGTTTTCTTTGGGTTTTTTCCTCGCCTGTCAGATAAATGTCGTGAAATTTTATGGCCCCAGAACATCATTTGGCCATCATTATCATATTCACCTCATTAGATTAAGTTTAGTATTAAGGCCTCTACTGGCGCATCATCATCACCTATCATATATCATCAGGACAGCATAACTGCCCCTTCCAGGCGCCCCAACCTAAGAAGTGGCATACAATAATACCAATGCCAGGACAGAATACCAGAAATATCGTAGTGATGACCTAGTGGAATTGAATAAAATAGAAATTTTGCAATCAATTATCGTGGATAATTGTTTTGAAAAGAAAAATTAATGCCTGAATTGGGATTTAACCCGAGATCTCTACCTTTATATGCTAGTGAAAAAAAAAATAGTATATGGAGAAGAAAAATTATCATTTGCATTGGGATGCCTGAATGGTGTAGCGGTAGCATATTACCCATTTAAGGATTAAGCACTGTTGTTGATGGAGGATGCTGCAGTTGTGTGTATGCAGGAATAGAACACGTGACACTGCTATCTATGAAGTGCAGATGGGTATGGGATGCTGACAGTACAGATCTAGTGGAAAGTTTGTTTAGCAGTACACATAGCAATATGTAAATTATCTTTCTGCCTTGTGAATTAATCACTTTTCTTGGAGACTTTTAGGCGGCTCCATACTTATACAATACAAACTTAGGTCTATAATACAAATTGTTGTATCAACGCGAAATCACTGTTCAAGAGCGATGATGTGGTCACAAGTGCTATTAAAAGGCGACTGTGATTCTTTGCCCACTGTACACTGCCTTATATTACATCACGTGTAGCAACAAGTAGTGCTTTGCGATGCATCTGCCTGCAGAGATATTTTGAATGACTAATACTAGCATATAAAGCTAGAGGTCTCAGGTTCAAATCCCAATTACTCTACATATCTCAGTGAGTGGCTCATTTCTTCAAAGAGACATCTATGTGTAGGTAGACATCTATTAGTAGGTAACTAGGTACTACTTGATTGGGAAAAGCCAATTAAATTTTGCTCAGGAGCAAAAGTTTAGACTTCAGCTTCTTTTATGAGCCTGAAGATCTTCAGACTTGGGAGTCATGGCTAAAAATCCCCCCTGAAGGTGTTTTCCAGTGAGAAAAAAACATGTGTATAGCACTCCATAGAGAGTCTTAGGCCAGTATTCAAGAACAAAGCTTTCCACGAAGAGCAACTCTCCATGCTTAATTACGTGGGTCATGCAGAACCTATTCTAACTGGCTCACTTTATTCATCATCATGTGCTAACAAAATATTTTTTTTTTAAATCCGGGAACAATTGAAGATAAGAGCCTCAGCTTATGGAAGTCGAAGATGGCATGGCCTAGAGAGCTTGGTTCTTGAATACCAACCTTAAGCTTATGAAATTGCAAGTATAAGGCTGCAGATAAATGTCACCTCGCCAGTGCTGGATGGCAGTCATGGTTGAACATGGCTACTGTTGGATAGATCCCCACGGCCAGGTAGATTGTTTTAGAACCTCGGAACTTGTTCGGAGCCTCCAGGAACGTCTCGAATATCTCGTGAGCATTGAACTGCAACAGCTGTAGATGGCGAAGTAGTAGTGAGCCTATGTACACCTCGTCTTCGTCCAGCTCCTCTGTAACAACAAATAATAACAGTAGGAATTATTCCTTGGTCGTCCATCATCTAAAATTTAAGTTTAAGAGTCTTGCGCCATAGCCGAGCACTTTAAGAAGTTATGTCTTAGTCCAAACCTATGGCATTTGAGTCCCCATAAGGGAAGAAATTTACTCTTGGAATTTTGGCAAGTTTAGGACTGGTACCATTCCAGCATCATAAGGAATTTGAGTAGCTACAATAAGTAGTATTGAGAATAATATGTGGACCCATTCAGAAAAGAGCAGAATGCCGAAATCGAGAAGCTTTATCACTTGTATAAATCACCAAACGTTGCAAGTATTAAAGTAGGAACTACGTTCAGAACTGGTCATTGAATACATACATAGATACTAGATGAATCATTTGCAACGAATGAGTTCAAGATAGAGTTCCCAAGGCCATGTTTAGTTATTGTCTAACAGGGAAGAGACCTCTGGGCCATCCAAGGAAATGCTGGATACAAAATTCATCAGTGTGATCATAACAGGCCTATAAGTCTAAGACTTGGTTGGACAAAGAAGAAGAAAAGAATTAGATTGAGATGGGCAGGACATATCCAGACAATGGATAATAGTGAGACAGTTAAAAAAATAATGATGTACCATCCAGATGGAAGAGAAATGTTGGAAGAGCTAAAGCTAGGTGGTTGGATGGAGTTTTGGAAGACTTAAAATTCAAAATTGAACAGTCGCCAGGAATAAGTCTAGAGGAGAGTTCTTAGGCTGTGACTCGACCCCTCAAGTTTCCCAATATCTCTTCTTCATTAGCTAATAAATGATCCTGTGCTTTTCTAATTTGAAAATCAGATATTCCAGTTTTACCAATAATGTACTTTTTGTTGTGGATTCACTTATAATTTTATGTACTACTTACTGGATAATGGTCTTTTCCTAACAAGTACTTACTTGTGGAGCTATTTTTGTTGAAGAAGTTGGCATCTTGCAGACAGCGCAGCAGGAATAATGACATGAGGGTTCTGTGCAGGAAGTCTTGAGCAGGACGTTTATCAGCATGTGTAACAAGGTTGTACACACTCATATACTTCTCTGCAATAACAATTACAAATTAATAGTATATTTTTACTGTGGTCAACAATAGGAAAACAACCACAAGATTGTAATAGAAATAATTTAACACAAGTCATTAGTGTTCCAGTTGATAGTTGAGTGTGCGAGGGCCAGCAAAAGTTAGATAGAATCCCTATTTCATGATTGACAGTCTTTTTACATCTTGTAGTTCTGACAGAGGACCCACAGCTTTATTTCCCTTCAGATAGCTAGTCATAATCATGATTTTCATGCTCTTAAAAAATCACTGACCCCAGTTGTATTTGAAGCCAGAACCTTGAAACTAGAGGCAAATATGGCAACCACCAGGACAAACATCTGTAATCAGAAGATCTTTTTTTCTTAACTATAATTACCGGTATTATTATTATTATTATTATTATTATTATTATAGCATTGTTATTGTTATTATTATTATTATTATTGTTATTTATAATCATTCTTTTTCTTCTTATTTTTATTGTTTTTACTGTTATTATTACCCTTTTTTTTTCCAGAATTTATCCACAAAACTTGTCCAGTTGTAGCAGTCCTGAACATCCTCATCTGTAAGTCCCAGTTCACTCATACTTCTCACAATATCCACCCAGCCTTCTTTAGGTTTCCCCTTTTTCTTTTACCATCTGTTTTCTATTGCTCAGGACCCAGCTCCATGTGTCTGAAAGGAATTTGCGGTCTCAGCTGTTAGTACTATGAGAAGTAGAGAAGTGTACCTCCTCCCACTCCCCACACTTCTCCCCGCAAACACACAGAGCTTGGACCCGAGCTATACTCCAAGATTGTTCCAAGATTGTTGTTATTATTATTATTGTTATCATTATTGTTATTATTATCATCATTATTATTATTTAGTCCATTGCTGTGGTCTCGAGGTAGCATGCTGCCTTGTCACGCAGTGGGCCCGGGTGCGATCCCAAGAATCGGGGTGGGTAGTTTTTTCTGGGTGAAGTTTTTATCGGGGTTTTCCTCACCTGTAAGACAAATGTCAGGAAAACTTTAAGGCCCAAACGGTCCCCGAAATCATATGGCATCATCATCATTATCATCATCATCATCCTTCACCAGTGTGGAAAAGCAATGGGAAACTACCACACTTACAATTCCCTAGCAAAGCTGCAAGCATAGCATGAAAATGCTATGATTGCAAGTGGAAGGACCTGTTCTTCAGGCAGAGTAACTATGGATGGGTTATTATTATTATTATTATTATTATTATTATTATTATTATTATTATTATTATTGTTGTTGTTGTTTTAGATGATCAACTAGACATTCTAAATTGGACAAAAATCAAAAATACAATCATCAGACAATAAATGAAAGTCCAAAATTCAATATTAGATTTTGTGAGATACAGACAGCTAGAATGGTATGGTCATATATATAGGATGCCAGAGAAAAGATTACCTAGACAAGCTTTGGAATGGATTCCACCTAGGAAAGGAAAGAGAGGTCGACCTAGATTTAAATGGATGGATGATATAAGAAGAGGTATGAGGGAGCTAGATCTGGAAGAATTGGAATGGGAAGATAGAGAAGAATGGAGAAAGAAAATGAAAAATGTGAAATGCTTTGGGCACAGGAAGATGTTTTATTACATTGTAAATCTGTTTATAAATTAATTAATCTGATGATTTTCACCACCACCACTAACATAACCTACTCTACTGCATCATCATCAACGTCACAGCTAACTGGTATGCCTTTTGATTTAGAAAGAGAATAATTTTGTAAAAGGACAGCTGACGACGTACCAGGGTCTGAAGTAGGCTGCGAGAAGGACTCTGCCAGCGAGTGTTTGATATCCTTGAAGTACTGCAGTCCTGCCTGTGTGACCATTCTGAGAGCCAGGTGACACAATATGCTCATTCCAGAGCCTACCAGCAGGTCCATGTAGTGACACTCATACCGGTGATATGATGAGCAGGCTGCATCTCTACAGGAGACACTGCAGAATGCCATGCCACTGCAGGCTGGGCAAGGAACTGGCGCCAACAACCTGCAACATACCTCATCAATCAGTCGTGCATGTACACATCCAAATAAAATTTAAAATACAGTCTTGTTTTTCTACTATATTGGTTTCTTTGGTTTTTAAACACTGTCTTTGCATATGCGAGCATAACCTTGAAATCTAAAAGTTACAGGTGTTTTCGGAGGCATATACGAGACTTGATTCATAATTATTCTAAGCCTGGTAAAAGCACATCTGTGCAAAATTTATCTACTGTTACCCATCCAATTAATACCTTAGTTACATACTAGTACTTAGGACAATTTTTGAACCAAAGAGAGATGAACAAACAGGTGAATGGAGAAGACTACATAACAATGAACTACATGGTCTTTATAGGAAGCCAGATATAATAAAAACAGTTAAGTCTCATAGACTGCGATGGGCAGGACATGTTGCACGTATGGGGAATGAAAGACTTGCATGGAAGCTTCTTGTAGGAAAGCCAGAGGGAAAATGCCCAGTTGGTAGACCAAGAATGAGGTGGGAGAATAACATTAACTATGATTTGAGGGAAGTAGATTATACAGGGAATGATTGGAAAGGATTAGCTCAGGATAGGGATGTATGGAGAGCTTATGTCTGTGTGGCCATGAATCTACAGGTTCGATAGTGCCAGTGAGTGAGTAAGTAAGTAAGGTGAATTACTGAGGCGATATGCCGACCCCATATCACTCGTTACATCTGTGGGTAAATAAGCAATAGGCTGATAAATTCCCAACTGCATTTAAATGTATCATCTCTTTCAAATGTATAAACCCTCAGGGGTCCCCATCTAGGGGATATGTGGATGGCGACCACAAGGTACCCAAGCTGAGCAAAACATTGCTTCCACTTACTTGTGTTTTGCTCCTTACTTTTATCTTTAACCGATCTGGTATTTCTTCCTTTTCTAGTATCAGATCCCTCTTTTTACTTTCCTATCCCATCTCCTTTGCCTGACCTCTTGTTTTCTTTGACCCTGATGGTATTAGAGTATTTGAGGCCGAAGAGTTCATTTCTGCCTTTCCTATATCTCTTTCTTTTAACCTCATGGACACTCACCTTGAATGCCCATATAAGCTGCATGTTGAAGTGCAGCCCCATTGCAACTTATAGCATAAATATACAATGGATTTGTGTCATCTGCTACGGCTTGATACACATAATGAAGATGTAAGTTTAAATTTATACTAAGAGAATGTTTGTTAAACTGTGTTTGTTTATATTCAGTTGCATAGTTACATTTGTTATGTACTGGAGTATATATATATATATATATATAATAAAATTTATATGTAATCATGGTATATGTCTGAAGAAGGTACAAAGTTTAACTTTTATAAGAATTAATCACTATGAGGATTAATTTATGGTGAAATTAAATGTTTCCTACCTCTCCTCATATAAATCTTCTAAGTAGATCGCGATTTCGAGACCATAACGGTCTCATCTTCAGTACTTCTTTGGCGACTTGAAGAGTTTCTTCCGATCGACTTAACATCAGTTGCCAAAGAAGTACTGAAGATGAGACTGTTATGGTCTTGAAATTGCGATCTACTTGGAAGATTTATATGAGGAGAGGTAATAAACATTTAATTTCACCATAACTGGTACTGAAACAGCTGTAACGAATTTGTAATTAAATAAATATGAAAATAGTACAAAACTTTAACAGTTTTATTTTTATTTAATGAATTAAAAAATGGGATTTTCATCAAGCAAATGCCAAATCAATTGATTACATAACTAAATTAGCTTGAATAAAACATTCCTACTAGGGAGCACCCTAATCGCCACGTGGGAAAGTATGGAGTATATAGATATTGCAAAAAAAATTTTTAATATTAATTTTGGTATGTTTAATTCTTACCTTATATCGTTTCAAGCCTCATATGTTAGCCTCATCTTCAGTAGTTACAGACTGATTTTTTCCTAAGTTGTCGGCCCTGAAGAGGAACCTAATTAGCAAGTTCTTTGGACTACAGAAAGAGGGAGCAGAAGTCGAGATCCCTAATTCCTTTTTACCTCGATAATTCATTTTCCTCCCTGTATTCCTATCTCTTTCTTTTCTATCTTCCACCATTTCTCTCCTCCCACTACTCACAATTTTGAACCATCTTGCAGGACAGATTATCTGCACTTGCAATCCAATGTTGTCAACTCAACATGAACACTGTAGAAAGAAGTGATGAAAGAAAAATTAAGCAAATAATAGATTCAATTAGCATCTACGTAAATGTGCGGATTCATACTCCAGTCTCTGAGCATATCATTTTTGCTTTCAAATATAATTTATCCATCAATAAGTGATAATTTACCTTACATTATTCAATATCCTTCCGGGAAATTTATAATTTACAAAAAATAGGTGCCACATTAAATATGAAAATATCAATTAACAAAACTAAAATTATGGCATTTCATGGGAAGGACCCCATACAAAGTAAAATCTGTCTCCAGAATAAAATTTTAGAGAGATCTAATCAATTTAAATATCTTGGATATTATCTCTCTATCTGGGATGAAAAGGATATCCCTGAAAAAATTACTAGTTATAATAAAAGTTTGGGAATTATTAATCAAGTTATGAAACCATCCCTTGTACAAAAAAACACCAGATTACGTTTATATAACACTTTGGCTAGACCTGTGTTGACCTATGGTAGTGAAGCATGGACACTAAAAAGACAACATGAAAGCAGAATAACAGCTTGTGAAATGAGATTCATGCGCAGAACAGCGGGTTACACCAGATGGGATCGGAAAAGGAATACCGATATCTTAAAAGAATTGAGGACTACCCCAATTTTGGAATATATTAAACAGTACCAACTAAATTGGAAACACCATCTTGAAAGAATGAGTTCAAATCGGATCCCCAAAGCTGTTTATAATTATATACCAAGAGGATGAAGATCACTGGGCCATCGTATGAAACGCTGGAGGGAAAATTTTCTATAGGATCGTAACAGGCCTTGGCCTAATACTTGGAAGGAAGAAGAAGAAGAAGATTATTCAATATTCAAGATGCATGACACTGTTTGAGGGAAGTTTGGCAACATCCCTAGATAGAAATGTTCATGGCTGCTGGTGGGAGGGAAGCATGTGGAACGGAGTGAATACAGGCGTTAACTTTTCTATGAACTATGGCAGCAGTGCTGAAGGGGCACAGATCCATTAGTCTGACAATATATAAATAACCACTGAATAGATGACAGTACCTGGAGAAGCAGTGATGGCAATGTGTGCCGAACTTGTCAGGCAGCAGGACGGCTGCATAAGGTGGCTCCACAACCACAGTGTCACCTGTAGCTATGTGTTCTGTTGCCACAGCATATCGGCCCCGGTCTGAACTTGACTCCACACTTATGGCATGAGATGCAGCTGGCATCACAGGGTTTATCCCTCCACTCACAGTGGGCAGCACAGGAGCTGTAAACATAATTGCAAGACTTTTATTCATTAAATATTTTACAAAATAATTATCATTCAGAGATACATCAGATTAAGACAGGATAAGTAGAGGCAGTATTTCTTATGAACACATACAAATGTCTAGGAACATTGTTAACAGATCACAACAAGACATGAAGAAATTAAACACTGACTTAAAACAGGAAGTTCATGTTACTATTCAGTTTAATCCTTCCTCTCTTCTCGACATTCCATCTATAATGGCATAACAGCCCAATGTTGGACCTTAGTCTCTCCTTTCTAAGAACTCTAGACCAAGTTAATTTAGTTATGCTAACATTAACAATTAACAATGTATAAGAGAAAAATTTGCCTTTAGATTGGAGTGCTCAGGTAGCTCAGATGGTAGAGCATTAGCATAGAAAGCCAAAGGTCCTGGGTTCAAACCCAGTCTGAGCATATATTTTTCTCTTCAAATATAATTAGTTATTAATATTGAGTGGAGAACATATTTTTAATAACTCACCTCATACAATTTCAAATTTATTTGATTTAAGATCATTGGCTTCGAATGAATTTTTCATTCATCTTCAGTTTATTTTCATGACTCCAAACTGTTGAAATAAACTGAAGATGAATGAAAAATTCATTCAAAACCAATGGTCTTAAATCAAATAAATTTGTAATTGTATGAGGTGGGTTATTAAAAATATGTTCTCCACCCAATATTAATGATATAACCTCATAATGTTTACTTCCCAACATCAATTTTAATATAATTAGTTATGATTATTAGCCCACAAATGTCAGGTATGCTGTCAACATACTGTCCAATGAGACATCTAGCAGACAACAAGGGGTTTTACTAGGATTAAGGAGGTCGGTAAATTTTCCTTAGAGGCCTCTTTATTCAGGCTTAAGAATCTTTTATGATCCTGAAAATATTCTGACTCAGGACCCACAGCTTGATTCCCTCCTGAAGGAATTGATCTTTGGATTTTTCCATCCTAAAAAAAAATACATTGACCCTGGCCGGGTCTGAACCTGCAACCCTCATGACCACAGACAAGGAACATAACCACTATGGCCGACATGTCTTCTGAACCATACAGTTTATAAAACAATCTGTATGTGAAACATGTTCTCTTATATTCTTCTTCTTCTTAAATGACACTATAGCCCAATAAGGACTTTTGCCTTCTCCAGATATCCCTCTCCATAGAAAGCCTTTCCCAATGGTTTATTTGACTTTTTTTTAAGATTCTGGTGCACAGAATCCCATCATCTATTCTTAGGTCTTCCTCTTAATCTGGTTCCTTGAGGTTGTGAACAGAATATTTGTTTCATCTTCCTATTATTTGGCATTCTATTAATATGTCCAATCCATCTCAAACGGCCAACAACAAGGTGTGAGACAACGAGGTATCCTAATAATTGTATTAATTCTCTATTATACCTTCTTCTCCAGATGTTACCTACACAAACTGCTCCCAATATTCTTCTCAGTGAAAGAAAAAATAAACAATAAGAGTTGAGTACCCAAGGTCTCTTACTTTAACACAAGAAAACAAGATTACAGAATTCAAAAATATCTGCCATGCCAGCTCAGGTAGTAACATGCTTGCTTCCTGACTAGCAGGCCTGGGTTCAATACCCAATGGGGATGAAAATTTTAATTTAATTGTAAAATTTTCAATCTCGGATCAAGGAGGGGTGGTGGTGTATAATTTTCTAATCCCTAGATTTTGCACCACACAGCTTGAAATTTGGAAGGCTACAAAACAAATTGGAAAGAAATTGCAAATCTTTGTAAATCATTGCCTGAGAAATATCTTGGGTATATGGTGGCCAGAGATTATAACAAATAACGAACTCTGGAGAAGAACGAATCAAAATGAAATTTGTAAAAAAGTCAAATTTAGAAACTGGAAATGGGTTGGTCATGTGTTAAGGATAGAGAATAACATCACAAAAATTACATTTGATTGGAACCCCCAAGGATTGAGAAGGTGAAGAGGAAGACCTAGGGCAACATGGAGTAATACCATCAGGGATGAAGCTGAACAGGCAGGGATGAGTTTGAATGACATTAAGGCATTGGCAAACAACAGAGTGCATTGGCGAGCTTTTATTAAGGCCCTATGCTTCCCAATGGAGTGATCAGGACTACTACTACTACTAGATTTTGCACCATATTCCTGCATTAAATTGCAAAACCCTTCCATAATACATATGTTGAGAAGGCATGTGATACTGTTGATAGTGATTTGTCCATTGGATGGGGATGTTAAAGCCTGGCAGCCCCCTCTCTCAGTACCTTTCAAAACAACTGCTGTGCATTCCGGTGGAATGAGATTTTCTGTTGACAAATACTGTTGTATATTTGTGTGTATACATTTACTTACTTGAATCTACTGCAGGAGGCGTGCAGGCCTGCTCCATGTCCAGCTGCGACAGTTCATTGTTGAGACGTGCAGTGTGTGCAATGAGCTCCATGGCTCCTATCTGCTGCATGTTGTCAGAGAGTAGTGTCGAGGCTAGTTGTAAACATACTCGTGCCTTGGGTACCTGCCCTAGTCCTCTGTAGCATCGCCCCATCCTCCAGTATAGCTGGTACTTTAGCTCCAGGGGGAAGCCTTCCTTGATGGCCAGTTGCATGTCCGCTGCACACATTTCAAATTATACATAAATCAATGTAAATAAATTAGAACTAACTTTAAACACTGTACAATGTGGACATAAATATATAAAAAAATGTGATGGTCTTTCTTGTGAAGTAGTCTGTCTTAAGTGAAATCTGTTTGAAAAATAAATTTTGTGAAAGATCAAATTACTTTTTTTTACCTCAAATACAATTTTTTTTCCAAGAATTACACGATATATATATAATCATATATCACTGATAAAATCCATAAGTACAATAAACAAGTGAATAATAAATATCAATTTATGAAACCTTCCATAAAAAGAGTCACACAAGAATACTTCTTCTTATGATATTTTTGTTAATTTAATACTTCTCACTGAAGGACAAATTATATTTGAAGAGAGAAAAAATATATGCTTAGTTTGAACCCAAGAATTTTGGCTTTCTATGCCAATGCTCTACAAACTGAGCTACCTGAGCACACCAATCTAAACGCAAAATTTTCTCTTATACATTGTTAATTCCCGAGCGCCAAATGCTATGAACGGTTGCTCGATCACGCAAATGGCGGCTTCTGTTTTAAGAAGACTTTATTGGGAATCTAAACATTATTTTATAAAGTTGTTAAACATCGAAAAATGTGACCGCTAGAGCGATTTTTCAATTTTCACTTCAGGTAAACTACTACACCTAATGGTTTTAGAGGGTCCAATTGAGAACCTAAACCATCGAGGGACCCCAATCAGGCCCACAAATTTCAACAAAATCGGTTCAGTCGTTTAGGCGGAATAGGGTGACAAACACACCTATAGAAGAATTATATATATACAGTATAGAGTGTCCCAATCAAACCTCCCACATTTTATTAATCATAACTAACAAAGTACGCGGAATTATGAAATGAGGCCGGTATTAAACGAAACAGAAACTCGAAGAATTGTCATTGCCACACACTAAAACACCTCTATATGTGCACCATTAGTAGCACGAACAATATAAAGTCTGTATTCGATTTCATTCCACGTTCTGTCCAACATTTCCATTGGTCATCATCATCATCATCACTCCAGGGATTAGGCAATTGCCCGTTCCGACTTCATATTGCATCAGCCCAACGTCTTCTAGGTCTTCCAACATCACGCCTTCCTCTTGCTTGATAATTTCTGGCTAACAATGGATATCTCTCCTTGCTCATTCCATCCATGTGATCAATCCATTTCTGTCTGTAATTCGTGACTTTATCCAATAAAGGCTGTACTTTCAATTCTTCTCTTATATCCTCATTTCTTATTCTATCAAGTCTTGTACATCCTTTTACTTGTCTTAGGAACCGCATCTCTGCCGTCTGTAATCTATCCTTCTGTCTTTTCACTGGAGCCCAAGTTTCACATCCATACAATATTGTGGGAACCGCCATAACATTATACATTTTTATCTTGGTTTCTTTTCTAATTTTATTTTTGAATGTTCTCTGTATTGTTCCACACACCGTCTGAAATTTATTTATTTTGGAGTCAATATCTCTTTCCACATTGTAGCCAATATCACAGCCCAAATATTTGAAACTAGACACCTGTTCTATACTTTGATTTTCTAAAATAATTTTGGTTCTCACTGGATCTCTTCCTCTAAAAGCCATGGTCTTCGTTTTCCTTACAGAAAATTTTAGATCGTATAATTTACATATTTCATTTAATGCATGCATTGATTTCTGTAAGTCGTCTTCATTTTTCTGTATTATGATTACATCGTCAGCAAATAAAAAGATTATTTATGCACATTTTATTATCCATTCTTATTCCTGGATTTACTAAAACTTTCCATTTATTAAAAATATCGTCTATATATATATTAAACAAAGTGGGTGATAAACTACATCCTTGTCGTAATCCAGTATTTGTTTTGATTGCATCTGTTCTTTTGAATCCGGTATCTATAATTATATTTGTGTCTTCATATAATGTCTTTATTGTTTTCAACAGGCACAGCGGGTATCCTTTCATTCGTAATATTTCCCATAATTTTTGTCTGTTTACTCGATCGAAGGCCTTATCCAAATCTATAAATCCTATGTGAGTTTCTAAGTTATGTTCTCTTCTCTTTTCTATGAGTTGTTTCAGTGTAAAGACATTGTCTATACATGACCTTCCCTTTCTGAATCCACTTTGATTTTCACTTATTATTACTTCTGTTATGTTTCTCAATCTATTATTTATTATTTTCGTATATATTTTGTAGCCAGTATTCATTAAGCTAATCCCTCTGTAATTCTCGCAATTTCTCCGGTCTCCTCTTTTGAATATATTCTTGACAATTGCTGTTTTCCAAGTGGTTGGAATCCCATAGGTCTGCCAACATATATTAATAGATGAAGTATTCGTAGTTTACACAATATTCCACTATATTTGATTAATTCCATATTTATATTATCTAATCCTGTTGCTTTCCTATTCTTAGTGGTTTTTTTCAAAGCCATTTCTAATTCATTTATGTCTATTACATCAATATTTCCACTTTTATTTCTTCCTCATTGTTCTCTTTTCCTTCAATTTCCCCTTTTTCCAAAGTTTTTCATAATGCTGGATCCATTCTTGTTCTGGGATTATATTCAATCTGGCAGAATCTTTCTCAGTCTGATTTAGATGTTTCACTAATTTATAACCTATTTCTTGTCTTCCATACATATCATGTTCTACTGAGCTTATAAATTTATCCCATGACTCCTGATGGGATTTTCTTATAATGCTTTTAGCAATTCTCCTTTTCATTTTATATTCTTCATAAGATTCTTCTGTTTTCACTCGTAAGTATGTATGATATGCTTTTTTGTTTTTCATTTCACTGCATTTTGTATATTCGCATTCCAAGTTCTCAAGCCTTCCTATTTCTTATTCTATTTTTCTTTCCTAATATCTCATTTGCTGTTTTATGTATTACATTTGATATATTTTCCCATTCAATATTTATATCTTCTGACGTCGCTATCTCTGATATATATTTATTCATTCTGCTTTCATAATGTTGTCTAATACTTTGATCTTGTAATAAATATATTTTATATACTTCTTCTTGGTTTCTTTTGTTCTTTATGTTATTTTTCCGCCATTTAGCTATTATGTTTATTTTGCTTATCACGAGATAGTGATCAGAGTATATATCGCTGCCTCTATGTACTCTCACATCTTTTACCAAGGCTCCTAGCTTGTTGTTTACGATTAAATAGTCAATTATTGATCTTGAGTTATATCCACTTCTTGTATATTTATGTATGTCCTTTTTTCGGAAATAGGTATTCATTATTTTTAATTGATTATAGGCTGAAAACTGTCTCAAATCCTGTCCATTGTCATTTATTGTTATTTCTCCATTATTTCCTATTACATTAATTAGGTATAGGGACATTGCCTACTCTGGCATTTAAGTCTCCACTTATTATTAAATGATGATCTTTTGTATATTTATCAACTAATGTTTGTAATGTTTTATAAAATTTTTTGTTTCTTCTTTCTTGCCTTCCTCTGGGGCATACACAGCAATTATCATCATATATCCTCTTTAATTTTAAATCTGGCTATCAGGATTCTTTCATTTATAAACTCATAGCTATTCAATTGTTCTTCCAATTTTCATCTATTAAAATTGCTACTACTCCACACTGCGCTCTTGTCGTCTGTTCTACTCCGCTATACAACATAGTATAGTGTTGTAAGTCCTTTGTTCCTTTTAGTTTCTTTTTTGTTTCTGTTATTGTTGCTATATTATTTCTTTTTTTCTTTAATTCTCTTTCTAATTCTTCTTCTTTTGTATTTATTCCCCTAACGTTCCAATTTCCTAATTTCAAAATGTCCTTTATTCCAAATCGTATCCTTTTATCTTGCTTGGGTCGGTTCCTTTTATGACAATCCGGCTGATTTCCATGAAGCTTCTCAGTAAGATAAATGTCTCCTGGAAGCGTTACGAGCGCTTCGCAGGACAGGATGGTGGAAGGGCTGCTTCCTCTGAGCCTCCAAACATGCTCCTCTGGGTATCCACCCCCAAGAGAGGGCTGCTTCTTCCGCTCTTCAAGCCCTACAAGTTTAGCTGTGCTATTCCTTGTCGCCCTGTTGACCGTTGAAGACTTGACTTGACGAAGATGTGGCCGCCCAATATGGATACAGACGCCATTCCTTCGTTGTGAGCTATACTTAGTTCCCCTCGCCTCTTACCCACCAGCAAGATTAACCTAAGTCAATCTTCCCCAGTAGAGTCGTCTGGTTCATCGGGTACTAAGCCCCCCCACCACGTCAAGGTGATAGCTCCTGGGGGGGTCTGTTGCTATTGTGTCAAGGATACGGGTTCGTAAATCATGATCTTATGCTGGAGTCGCAAACACACGATCTTTTACATACCCCCAGAGGAAGAAGTCCAGTGGAGTGATGTCTGGCGAACGTGGTTTTTTGTCATTATTGCCCAACATGCGACAGATGAATTAACTGCAACAACGAAAACAAACATTCTTTGAGTTTTTCTTTATTTTAATACCAACCTTATTTCATAATTCCGCATACTTTGAGAGTTATGATTAATTAAAATGTGGGAGGTTTGAATGGGACACGGTGTATGAAGATAAACAAGAATAAGTCTGTATCGAATGAAGCGCCCAATCTTACCAATACTTTTGTTGTATTCCTCGAGCTGCAGTAAGGCTTCAGATCGAGCCGCCAAGGCGCAGGCCGGATTCTGTGCGCGCATTACTGCATGGTTGTAGAGCTGCAGAGCGCGCTTGGGATCTCCTGCTGCCAAGTACCTGTCTCCCTCTTGTAGTTTGCCTGCAGAAACTGCAGTATCTTTGCCTCTATAGAGCGGCTGTACATTGTTTAATACAGCATGCACACTGTCTCCCAGACCCCAACAGGCCCGAATCCGGGTCTCGTCACTACGCAACGCTCCGAACTTCTCCTTTATCCACTTGGTACCCACCGCCTGGGCCACCTGCAGATAAACAGTGCACCTGTTATCCTATTCATCCGCAAAATAATCCGCACCTTGGGGGGGGGGGATTATGAAAGTTGAAAGAAATGTATTACAGACTTGAAGAGAACCGATTATTGTTCGTCTGGCTTAACTTTGCAAGAAATTTGCAGAAAGAGACAGCTGTGCTCACCTCTCTCACTCGCACCAGGGTTGACAGTTCTTCTTCACCAGATGTTAATAGGAGGGAGAGGGAAGATGAAAAATGACAACAGGGTGGGTTCTTTCTTTTGTAACTGGGCGAAAGCGATCAAGGATCTACTCTTATATCTCCATCTCTCCCTTTGCCAAGTTAAGCCAGATATACAATAAGATGGTACGGATATCTCAAGAGGATGACATCTGATAGAATCCCTAAGAAGATCAAGGAGTGGAGAACAGATTGTAAAAGAAGAAAGGGAAGACTTAAAGTAGTTGGATGGACGGTGTGAGATGTATGAGTGAACTGAGACTTACAGATGAGGATGTTCAGAACTGCTACAACTGGAGAAAACGAATTTCTTGAGAGTGACGGAAAAACTATAAATTCCGTAAGAAACATTACCTGGTCAGCGAAGTCGAGGAAGAATCCCTCATCCTGTGACTGGAGTGTCCTGGTGCTGCAGAGCGCGGTGTATTCTGGGTGCTGGTCCATGTTAAACAGACACTTTCACATTCCTGCAGGCAAGACAAACTCTTGTTATTCCACTAAAATGTCAACACAGCTACCCTTAGGCCCATATATAAGAGAAAATTATCTTATTTGTGTGTTTTCCAATACTGCCGCCGGGGCATTCAATAATTTTCTTACGGTACTACTTCGTTAAACGTTTTAGTCCTAATGTTAAATTTTAAATATATGTAGGCCTATATGTTCCTACAACTGAGGCTAGACAACATTAATAAAATTTATATAATCAATTGAGTTGGTGTTTACTTGATGAAAATCCATATTTATTAATTAAATAAAAATAAAACGTAGTTTTATTTGATTTTCATATTTATTATATAATTCAGTGACAGCTGTTTCGGTACACTGTACCTTCTTCAGACATGTTAACAAATTATGAATTGTGTTCCAAGTGATCTAAGCAACAATACAACAATATTTTCAATTTCAATTGAAGTGTGGCACATGTGACAATGTCTATATAGGACAAACTGGTAGACCTTTTATATCTCGGATAAAGGAACACATGAGAGCATATAACAGAAATTTAGAAAATTCAAACTATGCTAACCACCTATTCCAATTTAATCATTGTTTCGATCCAAATTTTGAAATTTTACATATTTGTGATAAGGGTAAAAAGTTAGATCTTTTGGAGGCTGTAGAAATTAATAAGTTTAAAAGTAGTAAAAAACTGTTAAATTCTCAACTTGATTTGAATGAATCCCCTTTGTTAAATTAAAAAATTTAAATAAATATTGTTGTATTGTTGCTTAGATCAGTTGGAACACAATTCATAATTTGTTAACATGTCTGAAGAAGGTACAGTGTACCGAAACAGCTGTCACTGAATTATATAATAAATATGAAAATCAAATAAAACTACGTTTTATTTTTATTTAATTAATAAATAAAATTTATGATAAAATTCCGTTCAGGTATTAGTCACACAATTAAATTATAAAATAGTTACCTAAAAGGTAAAAAACTTAAAAATTATTAATTATTTGTAGCGCTTTCGGGACTTTCAAATACCTAGGAACAACAATCACAAACAGGAATGAGATTCCCAAGGAAATTAAACATAGGCTCAATTCTGGAAATGCGTGCTATTATGCATTACCCAGGCCGGGTTTCAACCAGCGACCCTCGGGACTAGTGGCAAGGAACATAACCACTAGTCCACCGCGACCCACTGTTTTCCAATCATCCCCTAAATAATTTACCCCGCAAATTATGGTTAATGTTATTCTCCCACTTCATTCTTGACAACCTCTCTGTCTCTCATTCACTGCCCATGGCGAGACAGGCCTAAATGGGGAATGAAAGTGGGACACGGAAACTTCTTATGGGAAAACCCGAAGTAAAGTGTCTAGAAGAATGAGGTGGGAGAATAACATTAACCATGATTTGAGTAAGGTGACTTGGGACCCTTAGAATCCAAGGGGTATATGTAACAAAAATATCAGTTTTGAGTAAATGATGTGATTGTGTTAACAATTTTCTTTTCAATCACTAGATTTCAGCACTAGGCAGATTTTTACTTATATCGTTTGATCATTCAGATTAGTATATGCTTTAACTACTAAAATCTATACTTATTTCCAAAATTAGCTATTTGTCACTTGTATCTTTGGGATCCAAGATTCTCATATATACAGAATATGATTGAAAAACAAGATATGGAGGTATGGATGTAATTACTGGAGAACAACATGCAATTGCGTGAAAATCCGGTCTCCACTGCTTCCTGTGTAAGACAACTGCACACTGTTACATTTTTGTGCGTAATTAATTTACATCACAAAACATGCTATTATACAATAATTTCAAAGCGTAAAGAGATGCAGAAAGAAATTAAACATAGGTTCAATTCTAAAAATGCATGCTATTATGTATTACAGGAACTCTTATCATCCCAAATTCTTAAAAAAATATTAACTGACTATTTAACTCATGCCCAAATGGGAGTCAATGACCAATCACGTTTCAATGAATTTTGTTTTACAACCAATGACAGTCGTGTTTCACCTTGCTCTTTATCGAATTATCTTTGCCAGCTCCTGCTTTTGTGATAAAGATAGCTCCTCCTTTTTAATATTCTGAATAGGTCAGAGCATTATTTTGCAGTGACTGACTCCCAAACCAATACATTGAATATAGCAAATAATGAACAGATTCCTTCGAATTACACATTTGTTAATTATGTGTTCAATAATTGTGTTTTTAAATAATGATTTTACTGAGCTGTTTACTAAACAAATAAATTAATAACCTATAATGTTGGTTATAATACACAGTTTCATTTTTCCTGCACTAGTGTGCATTCTTACAATATTGCGATCCTATTTAGCAATAAATAATATGATCAAATTGCAATGAATAAACATTTCTGATTTGTTTTCAAACATCGCCGTTTAGAAAATATAAAAAAAATATTTTAAAATGCCGATAACTATATTTAAATAATGACGTTTGAGTAAACAGCTTAATTTTATTCGCTTAATAGTCCTAACAAATGCCACACTTGATTTCCAAACCCTCTAGATAAATTCACTCATGTCATTAACTAACTAACTCACTGGCACTATTGAATCCGTAGGTTCATGGCCGCGCGGACATAAGCTCTCCATACATCCCTATCCTGAGCTAATGTTTTCCAATCATTCCCTGTATAATCTACTTTCCTCAAATCATAGTTAATGTTATTGTCCCACCTCATTCTTGCTTTACCAACTGGGCGTTTTCCCTCTGGTCTTCCTACAAGAAGTTTCCACGCACGTCTTTCATTCCCCATTCGTGCCACATGTCCTGCCCATCGCAGTCTACGAGACTTAACTGTTCTTATTATATCTGGCTTCCTATAAAGACCATGTAGTTTATTATTATGTAGTCTTCTCCATTCACCTGTCTGTTCATCTCTCTTTGGCCCAAAATTTTTCCTAAGAACTTTATTCTCATATACTCGTAATCTCATTTCCTCCCTTAAAGTAATATGAGTCCATGTTTCGCATCCGTATAATATAACTGGTAGAATAATAGTTTTGTATATTTTCATTTTTACATCTTTTGATAGGAGCTGGGAAGTCAGTAGTCTCTGTGATGCATAATAGCACGTATTTCCAGAATTGAGCCTATGTTTAAATTGTTTGTGCATCTCATTTCTATTTGTGATTATTGTTCCTAGGTATATGAATTCAGTCACTTCCTCAAAAATTTCCTTCATTTGTCATTAGCTGTCCATTTCCATTATATAATGTATTTCTATGTGTGACCATATATTTAGTTTTATTGATATTTACTTCCAGTCCCATCACTCGTGTCATTACTTATGAAAAGTATATAAAATTGTTATTCTCCCAGTTACATTATATTGATGTGAAACATGGACTCTTACTTTAAGGAAGGACCAACCTAATGAGGTAGTGGTCAAAGCTTCTGACTACAGTTCATGAGGTCTCAGGTTCGTTTTCCGGTCAACCATAGATTTTTTACCTAAAGAGAATTATTCCTGTGGTTCCCCATGATATGAATTTAGGTTAAGTTTAGGTTTAAGGACTGTCCTGATATTTCATTATCATTCATATCATCGGGGTAACGTAACTTAAGAATTGGGTTACAATCCCACCAATACTAGGAGAGAATACCAGAAATTGGTGGCAATGGTATAAAAAATAATTCTTTTTGTAAGCACATGTTTTCCCTTAACAGATTTAGGCGCTCTCCTCCTACAGGGAAGATTTTGAACCACATTAATTTTTAGTTACATTTGTTTTCGTACAGATGTCATTTGAGTGGTCCGTGGTCAGCGTTCCGCCTTATACTGACATCTAGGAAACCAAGGTAGTACTAGGACGAGAAAATTCGGCAAATTCATTCAGGCTTAAGGATCTTTTACGAGCCTGAAAATCTTCAGACTCGGGACCCACGGCTTAAAGTCCCTCCCGGAGGACTTGCTCCTTGGATTTTTCCATCCTAAAAAATCCATCTACCCCGGCCGGGTTTGAACCCGCGACTCTAGGGACCAGAGGCAAGGAGCATAACCACTAGTCCACCGCGGCCGACTAAAAAATAATGGGAAGGGAAAATATAAGGTTATTTGAGAGTAAAGGACATTTTTGGATCAAAGAGGGACGAACAGGGATGACCAAAAATTTAAGTAGTTAGATGATAGATGGTAAGTCAGAAGGAGCTTTATTATTCGCTGACGATGTTGTACTTTTAGCAGAATCTGAAAATGAGCTCCAAATGTTAGCATATAAATTTAAATTAATAGCCAATAGATATACTTGTAAAATATCAATAAATAAGTCAAAAGTAATGGCATTTATTGGTAAATATGGAATTAGATAAAAAATTGTACTGGATAACAAAATAATAGAACAAGTATCACATTTCCAATATTTAGGATGTGATATAACTTATAGAGAAAATAAAGATATAGAAAATAAAGTAAATAAATTTCAGGCTATTTGTGGAACCATAAAAAGAACCTTAAGTCGGAAAACAAGGAAAGATACGAAACTTAAATTATATAAAACAATGGTTGTTCCTTTGTTGTTGTATGGAAGTGAAAATTGGATAATGAAATCAAGGGATAAAAGCAGGATACATACTGCGGAAATGCTGTTTTTACGTAATGTGAAAGGATGCACAAGAGCGGATAGAATAAGGAATGAAACTATACGAGGAGAATTAAATATATATAAAATTGAAGATAAAATCAGCGAAAATAATAAGAAATGGACAGAACACTTAATGAGAATGAACAACGAAAGAATACCAAAAAGAACCTTCCTGTATAATCCCAGAGGAACGAGAGATGTTGGCCGACCACGTAGAAGATGGACTCCACTTTTAACTTCGCCGGAACAGGCTGCATAGCCTAAACCTTGTAGTAGAAGGAGAAGGAAGTCAGAATGAAGACGTAGAACTGGAAGACCGAATTTGAGATGGATGGAGTACTACGGAATGTCAAATATTTAAAACTCAAGAATTGGTGGACGGTTGCGAGATATAGAGCAGCCTGGAGAAAAATTCTGAAGGGCCTTGATTCATCCAGGGTTGTTATGCTGATGATATGTAATGGGAATAGTTAAGTCTCGCAGACTGCAATGGGCAGGCGTGCGGCATGAATGGGGAATGGAAGAGGGATATGGAAACTGCTTGTAAGAATATCAGAAGGAAAGCGCCCAGTATGTAGGCGCAGATGAGGTGGGAGAATAACATTAATCATGATTAGAGGGAGGTGAATTATACAGGGTATCCCGTGTGGTGCCGGGTTGTAGAATAGCACCATGGGACCTCCCCCTGTCGTAAAAGGCGACTAATAGGAGCAGCAAACCGCTGTCCTTAACCGAATATCCTTTCATTTCATAACCTTCCTATACCCCTGTGGACTGAGTAGCTCATAATCTCCAGTTACCTTTCCTAAATTATCTATCTTATACAAATACCTGCGAAACATGGACTCTTACTTTAAGGGAGGAAAGGAGATTTCGAGTATTTGAGAA
Organism: Diploptera punctata; assembly: GCA_030220185.1. Taxonomy (NCBI): domain Eukaryota; kingdom Metazoa; phylum Arthropoda; class Insecta; order Blattodea; family Blaberidae; genus Diploptera; species Diploptera punctata. The sequence continues at coordinate 351,087 of JASPKZ010003829.1, read as the reverse complement.
TAAAGTTCTTAGGAAAATTTTTGGACCAAAGAGAGATGAACAGACAGGTGAATGGAGAAGACTGCATAACAATGAATTGCACGGTCTTTATAGGAATCCAGATATAATGAAAACAGTTAAATCTCGCAGACTGCGATGGGCAGGGCATGTGGCACGAATGGGGAATGAAAGACGTGCATGGAAGCTTCTTGTAGGAAAACCAGAGGCAAAACGCCCAGTTGGTAGACCAAGAATGAGGTGGGAGAATAACAACCATGATTTGAGGGAAGTAGATTATACAGGGGATGATTGGAAAACATTAGCTCAGGATATGTATGTATGGAGAGCTTATGTCCGTGCGGCCATGAACCTACGGGTTCGATAGTGCCAGTGAGTTAGTTAGTTATACAACTACCTACTGCTGGTCAGTGAACTAGGAGGTCCATCAATGCTGAGTAGATGTACTAATAAATATCTAGATATAAGACAACAGCAACCTGACCAGGAAGCCAAGACTCTTGGGGATTAGTTCGGGCGAAGCCTGGCGCTCTCAAACGAGGCCATCTCAGCTAGGATATGGAACCCCAACAGAAGACTCCCTGGTCCCCCAGGTTGGGGGTTAGGCATGCAGCTGACGACCCATCTATAAAACTGTCTTGTTAGGAACCCAAATATGAAGCTTCGGAAGGATTGGATTATGTTTGGAAGAGGCTCATTGAGGAGGCGATGGTCCTTATTGGGCTGTAATGCCATTTAAGAAGAACAAGAATTATACAGGGAATGTTTGGATACCATTAGCTCAGGATAGGAATGTGTGGAGAGCTTATGTTCGCGCGCATGACTCTCTGGGTTCAATAAGTAGTTGGTTAATTGATTTAGATTCTGTACCCGGGTGCAGTGTCTGCGAATGCAACAGACAAGCAGAATATTTTTGCACGTGTGAAGCTGGAATACACTACTATTTATAAACTGTATGAGCATGCCCAAGGTTACCATTTTATTAATTTTCGCTTTACTTTTCGCCAGTTTTTTAAATCAACAAGACACATGGAAATTGAACTATAGAATATGGAGCCATGTCACTCTATTGAAAGAACACTGAAAAAAATATTATTTAAAACAAAGTTAATTTTATCAAGTTTAAAACTTCATATTTTTTAACTCACTGACACTATCGAACCCTGGGGTTCATGGCTGCTTGGTCGTAAGCTCGCCTAACATCCTTCTCTGGACCTAATATTTTCCATTATCCCTTGAATTCACTTCCCCTCAAATCATGGTTAATGCTATTCTTCCACCTCATTCTTAGCATATTTATTGAACGATTTCCGTCTGGTTTTCTACAAAGAGTTCCCATTTTCCTGTTCGTGCCACATGTCCTGTCCACATTCTTTGAGACTTAACTTTTTTTTTTTTTTTTTTTTTTTAGTACACAATTGATCTTCTTGGTGATACAATATTAAAATATATATACAGTCAATATGCCCATTTCACCAATAAATATTTAAAATGGTCAACTAGTTTCTACAGCCAAGCTGTCATTCTCAAGACCAGATATTGACTGAAGACAATATAGATAAAAAATAAAGATACAAATTCAGTTAAAAACAAACTACGTCACATGACGCAATCATTCACAAGTGAAAGTAAAACATAATAAAACTAATCCTCTTTTTTATCAATTAGAGAAAAGAGGGGGCTGTACGGAATAGGCCTTTGTCTTTGTTCATTATTTTATCCTTATTTTATAAATTTCCAAACTTTCAAGGACGTTAAGGAATTTGAAATCCCTGACCGAACGAACCAGCCTAAGATTACTTTTGTTGATAGCGTGACCGTACTCAGAAATATGCTGGGCAACTCCAGATTTTTCAATTCTGTTGAGTCTGAAATGGGCAATATGTTCATTAAATCTAGTTAAAATGGATCTTCTGGTTTGCCCAACATATTTCAAGTCACAGTCATTGCATGCAATTTCATAAATCCCGGATTTCTCTATACAATCGACTTTATCTTTAGGGTTTCCGAGTAAACTATTTAATGTCAAAGTGGAAGTGAAAATCAATTTAGTATCTAGTCCTTTGAATATCTTGTTCAAACCTCTAGTTAAAGAGGGAACGTACGGCATAATAGCAAAATTAGCTTTATTAATAGGAGAATGGAAAGCTGTAGAATCCATAACAAGTTTTCTTAAATTCAAATTTACGAATCAACTTATCAATAATATTTCCATTGAAACCATTACACTTAGCTATATCTTTAATGGTTTGTAATTCCTTATTATATCTATTTTTACTTAACGGAAAAGTGATAAGACGGTGAACTAAAAAATTGAAACTGGCCATTTTATGTTGATTACAATGGTGAGAATCTGCCGGGATATATCTAAATGTACTGGTATCTTTTCTATAAATGTCAAATTCCAATCTATAATTGTTTCTAATTATTATCATATCTAAAAAAGGCAGCCTTCCATTCTCTTCCTCTTCATACGTAAAATTTATGCTGGGAGTTCGGTCATTTAATATTTCAACAAATTCCTGTACATTGCATTTTTTGGTATCAACAATAGCAAAAATGTCGTCAACATATCTGAGCCAGACCCTTGGAAAGTAATCTAATTCCTTCCCAAGCTCCGTCTCAAATCTGCTCATAAAAAGATCAGCTAGGAAAGGAGACAATGAATTACCCATTGCCGTTCCCTCCTTTTGTTCATAAAACTTATTGTTAAATTGAAAAATGTTCTGATTCATGCAAAGTTCCGTTAACTTGATGTATTGATTGACAATATGGGGCTCCAATTTATTCTGTAGTAGTAGGTCTTCCAAGAAACTCAGCGTCTGAGGTATCGGTATACTAGGAAAGAGAGATTTCACATCAAAAGAAATCAAAATCTCTCCATCCTTCAGCTCGATATTCTTGGTTTTCTCAATGAATTCCAACGAATTCTTAACAGCAAAGCCGGGCTGTGGTAGGGGAAGATTACCAAACTCACAACTCAACCATTTAGAAATATTATAAGTGGGTGCAGATATAGCTGAAACTATAGGTCTAACTAATTTTCCTGGTTTGTGTATTTTTGGTAAACAGTACAATTTAGGTACCAGAGGATTCGAAATATGCAATTTGCGTTTTAATTCTTTAGTAACCAGATGATTGCACGAATTCACAACATTAGTTACGTCCCTGATCATTTTAGGTAATGGATTTTATTAACCAACTGGTAAGGACCACCATTAATCATATCATTAACACGATCATAGTAGTCCTGTTTATCCAAGAAACGACCCTATTCCCTTTATCAGCTTTCATGTAAAAGCAATCCCTTCTTCTCAAACCTTTAATGACTCTCTTGTTTTGTATATCAGTGCTATTTGATGATTTCTTAGTAGTAGCCAAATTCTTCGTAACGATCTGTTTGCTAAATTCTCTGATATATTGTTTTGTGGGTTCATTAAAATGTTTGATTGAAGATTCGATGCCAGCAATAACATTTTCAATTTCAGAATTGTGATCCGGTAAAGCAAATTTTAGGCCTTTATTTAACAACTGCAGTTCTTGGTCATTTTTTATTCTATCCGGTTTTTCTATAAACATCATATAGCTCATTGTTATGCAGTCTTCTCAATTCAACTGTCTGTTCATCTCTCTTTGGTCCCAAAATGTTCGTAAAAACATTATTCTCAAACACCCATAATATTTTCTTCCCTTAAAGTAAGAGTCTATGGGATATTAACAGTTTTATATATTTTCAGTTTAGTGTTTTTATAGATAAGTTGAATGACGAGTCCCTGTAATATAATAAGATGCGTTTGCAGAATTGAGCGTATGTTTAATTTCTTTGTGCATCTGATTCCTATTTGTGAGCCTATTCAGCCATTTCTTCAAAATTTCGCTTATTTGTCATTAACTGCCCATTTCCATTATAATATGCATTTCTGCGTATGAACATATAGCTAGTTTTATTGATATTTACTTCCTGACCCTGTTTCTAGTCTGATAATTTAGTTATGTGTGAATTTTACTCACCTTATATTTGGAGACGCTCGTCCCGACGCCCGGCGTGCTCTGGCCAATTCCCAGATTGTGCTGGCCCACTTAGAGTCACGTGACCTGACATAAACAATGCGCGTAACGGCGCTGCTATAATTTTCCGTCCTTGAGAAACTTTTTATTCAATACAACTACAGATCATAGACCATTGACGATCAAATGAACAAATTAGCCTATATAGCGAGAGGAAAATATATCGTTGATTTCCTGACTTATTCTTACAGTTAGGAAAACCTACAAACTGTTAGTCTAACGGTAATGTAAGTCCGGCTCACTGCAAGGAGCAACTAAACATTCATAGCAACATTCATTATTATTATGCGATAGGCAGGACATGTGGTAATGGCAGCTTCTTGTAGGAAAACGCCCAGTTGGTAGACCAAGAATGACGTGGGAGAATGGCAACCATGATTTGAAGGAAATAGATTGTACAGTGGATGATTGGAAAACATTAGCTCAGGATAGGAATATGTGGAGAACTTATGTCCGGGCGGCCATGAACCTACGGGTTCAATAGTACCAGTGAGTTAGTTAGTTATTATTATTATTATTATTATTATTATTATTATTATTATTATTATTATTATTATTATCGTGGTCTTCGGTAATGCCAGTGAATTATGTATTATTATTATTATTATTATTATTATTAATTATAACTCACTGGCACTATCGAAACCGTAGGTTCATGATCGCGCGGACGTAAGCTATCCATACATCCCTATCCTGAGCTAATGTTTTCCAATAAATCTCTGTGTAATCTACTTCCCTCAAATCATAGTTAATGTTATTCTCCCGCTACATTCTTGGTCTACCAACTGAGCGTTTTCCCTCCGGTTTTCCTACATGAAGCTTCCATGCACGTCTTTCAATCCCCGTACGTGCAACATGTCCTGCCCATCGCAGTCTACGAGACTTAACTGTTCTCATTATATCTGGCTTCCTATAAAGACCATGTAGTTCATTGTTATGTAGTCTTCTCCATTCACCTGTCTGTTCATCTCTCTTTGGTCCAAAAATGTTCCTAAGGACTTTATTCTCAAATACTCGTAATCTCCTTTCCTCCCTTAAGTAAGGGCCCATGTTTTGCATACATATAATATAGCTGGTAGTATAACAGTTTTATATATTTTCAGTTTAACGTTTTTTGAAAGGAGTTGGGACGTCTAGAGTCTCTGTAACGCATAATAGCACGGATTTCCAGAATTGAGCCTATGTTTAATTTCTTTGCGCATCTCATTTCCATTTGTGATTATTGTTCCTAGGTATTTAAATTCAGCCACTTCCTAAAAAATTCCCTCATTTGTCATTAGCTGTCAATTTCCATTATATAATGTATTCCTATGTGTGACCATGTATTTAGTTTTATTGATACTTACTTCCAGTCCCAATTTCTTAGTGTTATTATTGTTATTATTATTATTATTATTATTATCGTGGTCTATCAGCATCGTCTCGGGGTACCGTCGCTGTCATTGTAAGCAGCAGCCCGGATTCGATTTCTGGCCGGGACAAGATTCCTGGTGATTTTTAGGGGGGGGGGGTTTCCTCGGTTGTAAGACAAATGTGAGGAAAGTAAGGCATCATCCACAGATCCCTGGGCATCAACATCAACTGGTCATTATTATCGTTTTATACGAAAATCCAGCCTGCGTATGTTTGTGATTTATAGATTTCTAAACCGCTCAAAGATCTTCATGAAAATTTGTACATACAGGTTTTCAGTTACAGCGAATGTTTAGCCGCTATCTATTATGTTTTAAAAACCATTAGGTGTAGGAGTCCACCTGAAACGAAAATTTAAAATCGCTCTAGCGGTCGTAATTTTCAACGTTTCACAAAGAAACTGAGAATATGATGATAAACTAAAACGAGGAAGGTATTATTAAAAAATTAGCGAAATCCGACCACTATAAATGGAGGTTTACCTGAAATCCGAAATTAAAAATTGCCTCTAGGAACCGCCATGTTTTGTTCGTCGAAATATATACCATACAATTTAAGTAACCCTTAAATTGTCAATCTAATATATAAAAATGTTTGTTTGTTCGTACTTTATGCACGACCATACCGTTGATCCGATTGTGATAGGGTTTTTTGCAAAATGTTCAGGAGATTCCCGGTATGAACATAGGCTATACGAGAGTTGAGATACTCAACTCCTTCATCCTTAAAAAACACCCTTTGTAGTGAAAAATTCCTTTTTATACCCTTAAAAGGCTTACGCTGCCTAACCATAATAAACACACAAAATTAATGTACACAGAATTAATTGAATACCTCAAAAACTCTACAAAAAAGTCCGCGACAGCATCTTTTACACATAACACACAATAGCCATTTTTGTCTTTCATTGATGCCAAGGAGATCGGGATAAGTAAATTTCTGGGCAAGCATGTGCTGCCATACCATTAATCCGATTGTCATGGGGCTTTTTGCAAAATGTTCAGGATTTTCCCGGGAAGGTTATAGGTTATAAGAGAGTTTTTATACTCAAGCCCTTCACCCTTAAAAATCACCTTCTGTAGTGAAAAAATGTCGCTTTTTGTAAGCTTAAATGGTTTACGTTGCCTAAACCATAACAAATACACAGAATTATTGCACATAGAATTGAATATCTAAAAAAAAAAAAAAAAAAAAAACTCTACAGAAAAGTCCGCGACAGCATATGTTTATCTTTTAAGGATAACTTATATCCCTCAGGGGTCCTCATCTAGGGGATATGTGGATGGCGACCACAAGGTGCCCAAGCTGAGCAAAACATTTCTTCCACTTACTTGTGTTTTGCACTCTTTTAACTTTACTATCTAACCTCTCTTGGTTAACTCTTGTTTTTTTCGACTCCGACGCTATTAGGGCATCCGAGGGCTAGGGAGTCTTTCCTTTCTTCCATTTCTTCTTTCCTTTATTTTCTTTTCTTCTCCAGAAAAGCCTGACCAGAGGCTATAAGATGGCAGCCCCATCACTGGTCTTGCCTTCCTTTGGCCAGCAACCAATCGAAGGGACTATTATTATGCTTTCAAGTCTTATACGAGAATTTCCCGGAAGGATCAAAATGCTGGAGGGAAAATTTTCTATAGGATCGTGACAGGCCTTGGCCTGGTACTTGGAAGGAAGAAGAAGAAGGATAACTTATAATAACCATTTTTGTCTCATTGATGCCAAGAAGATCGGGATAAGTAGATTCCCAGGCAAGCATAGCAGCGTACGGCGGGTATTATTTTATGGATAACTCAAAATAACGAATTTTGTCTTTCAGCTCATTTATGCCAAGTACATCGGCATGCTGGGTAATCAGCACGGGGATCTAAAAATAATGATATAAATTTATATTTATTTTTCCTTTTGCTTATTCAACTAAATGCAAAAACACATTATTTATTTAGGTGTAGCAGTGCACGCCGAGCATTAGCTAGTTTATCATATAAGATACATTAGTTTATTTAAAACGCACAGCCGATCTTTATGAAAATTTCTAAATATCAATTACATCTGCTTATAAATATATTTCATTTTCAGACGCAAGAGATATCTAAAAATAATTATGATTATTAATTATATATATTAATTATATTGTTGTATAGTTTGACTCATCAGGTATCATTACATATTAAGATGGGCAGGACATACGCAGAGAATGACCAAAAATGAACAATTATATATGGTAAGCCAATAGAAAGACGGAGAATAGAAGACTAAATTTCAGATGGATGGATGGAGTACTACAGAATGTCAAATCTTTAAAACTCAATAATTGGTGGACGGTTGCCAGAGATAGAGAAGCCTGGAGAAAAATTCTGAAGGAAGTCTTGACCCACCCAGGGTTCTTGTGCTGCTGCTGATGATATATAATCATCTTCTTCTTTCACGGATTAGGCATTTACATGTTCCGATCTTACATCTGTTCAGTCCAGCGCTTTCTTGATCTTCCTATCGACCTTCGCCTTCCAGGATTATACATCAATGCCATATTTGGTATCATATCCTCTGTCATTCTTTGCAGATGCTCTTTCCAATTGTTCTCTTTTTTTTTTTTCTTTCCAGGACCCAGGCCTCACTTCCATCCATCGCCACTTGTAGTGCCATCGTTGAGTAAAATCTTAGCAGCGTACTTTCTAACTTAGTTCCTCAGTTTTCGTCTGATTGTTTCACAAATATGATATATAATTTGACACAAATCCAAATAATATCTACTGATTCATTTTTCCATTACTTTATTGAAAATATTAGATAAATTAAATCAATCAGTCACTGACAATTCAAAGGTTAATTAAATTGTATGGTATACATTGTGTCGAAGAAAGTTAATTTTTAATTTTGGGTTTCAGGTAAACCACCACTTCTAACGGTCGAATTTCGTGATTTTTTGAGAATACCTTCCTCCTTTTATCTCATTATGTCATTAATATATAGTAAATTTCGTACTTACAGAAAAAAAAGTGTTGGATGAAATAGAGATGAACACATGTGAATGGAGAACACTACATAATAGTGAGCTACATGATCTTTATGGGAAAACAGATGTTATAAGAACACTTAAATTTCGTAGACTGCGTTGGTGAGAACATGCCGCACGAATGGGGAATCAAAGAGGGGCATGGAAACTCGTTAAAAAAGTAGAATGAAAGAGAGATAGGAGGTGAATGGAGAATACTACGTAAAATGAGCTACATGATCTTTATGGGAAACCAGATATAATAAGATCAGTTAAATCTAGTAGATTGCGTTGGAGAGTACATGTCGCACTAATGGGGGATGAAAGAGGGGCATGGAAAGAGAGGCATTCTAGGAAAATCAGATGGAAAGCAGCCAGTGCGTACGTCAAGAAAGATGTAGGAGAAAACATTAACCATGATTTGAGGACATTAGGTTATACAAGGTATGATTCAAAAACATCAGCACAGGATAGGGATGCTTGGAGAGATTATGTCCGCTCGGCCATGAAACTACGGTTTCTATAGTGGCAGGGCGTTCGTTATGTTAGTTGTCGACGAACAAAAGACTATACATCTCACACATATCCTTATAATTGCGTCTATAAATTTATTGGAATCTATTCTGTTCTTTTTTATTTCACCTCTAGGTCTGGCTTTGCATTTGGTTTATTGTTTGGTTGGAAGTAGTGCGGGTAATGTGTATACTATGGGGAGGGGTGGAGCAGGTTATTGAATAAAATAACACACTATGAATAATAGAACTTTAATAAAATAATTTCAATAACAACAATATGATTGTGCAAAAAAAATGGAATGTATGTGGCAAGACTGCCCAATACTGACAACTACTGGACGGATTCCGTATTGCACAGGTACAGTCTGTGATGCATATCACTCTCACACGCTCATCGTATTCACTATCTCAAGGTCTCTTCAGCAATTTGAATTCCTTTTTAAGAATTTCATCACTTTTTCATTAAATCAGAAATTCTCACAACACTTATTCAATTTTAGACTTCTTCCATTCAATTAAAAAAAAAACAAATCCTGAATCATGACCTGGTTTATAATTGAAGGGACACATATCACCTGTGTAGTGATTTTTATGCATTTAGTATCATACGTAGGTGAATTCCACTAAAATTTGACGTCTATATGTATATATCTGCAATCGCGTCTCCTTTGTTATGAGCAGGGAAAGTACCTTAGTTGGTTGGGAAATGAGATATACTACACACAGAACAATTGCATCTGTATTCTGTTCACTCTCGTATGCACCGCAGCTGCGCACTAGGCTGCGTTGCTGTCTTGCGCCGTCACATCGCATGCATACTCCGGTTTTCGTTAACTTGTGCTCACTATACAGTACTACAACGCCAACCAAGGTACATTCCCTGGTTATGAGTTACTAGACCAAGTTAATTTAGTTACACTTTTTTCCTAAAGATGTCATGAATCGTATGCGGTCAACATACCAACCCAATGAGACATCTAGTAGGCAGCTAAATTATGATAAAGGTCAGTAAAGTTTTGCTTAGAGGCCTCTTTATTCAGGCTTAAAAGTCCATACAGGAGGACTTGCTCCTTGCATTCTTCCATCTTAAAAAATCCATCGATTCCGATCGGGACGAGAGACAAGGTACATAACCACACACATGAAAATTAGTTTCTTCCCAAAGTGGTGAGCACGCCGTAGCGTAGTTTGTTAAGGCAATACGATACGAACCGGAAGGTTGAGGGTTCGAGTCCCGGTGGGGTCAGGATTTTTGAACTGACCAAACCTTCTGGTGGCACCATGGATCTGGGGTTAACTCAGCCTCTAACGGAAATTAGTACCAGACTCTTATTCTGGGGACAAAGGCGGCCGTCACGCAGGGCCGGCAACCCGACTGACACCAATTGCCGATTGTCAAGAAAAAGTGGGAGCCTTGACCTCCTACTACCGCAAGGGTCTCCTATGGCCTGTAGTGGGATCATTTTACCACTTTTACCCAAAGTGGTATATGGACTACTAAAAAGATTTTCAAGTGCCTACATCTCAAAATATTGTAGAATATGAACAAATTCATACGTAACGAATAATTTATATTTATTTTAATTAAAACTCTTATACCACGCAGAAGTGTTAGCTGTTACGTCAGTCGCCTTTAAATATAGATAAAATATCCTCAACTCAGGGCCAGATCGAGGAATGAGATGAGATGAAGCCCCTATATTTATAGATGTCTATAAACTACAAGGGTGCCGGTCGACCATCCCTGACGCACCGTCACAAGACGGGGAACGAAATGGATGAGATGAGTATGGAGAAATTGTGGAATGAAATTGTGGCAGGGAAAACGGGAGAAACCCCGAGAAAAACCTGCCCAAGCTCCGTTTCGTCTACCACGAAACCCACATGGTGTCACGGAGACTCGATTTCGGGACCCCAGCAGTGAAAGGTGAGCGTCTAACCGCTTGCGCCACGGATTTTGTATAATTAGTGACTAAAGTTTGTTAGAACATAATTCTCACAGAGATCAGGCGTATTATTTTACTCTCACTCTGTAAACATGACGTCATTCTACAGTTAGGTCAGTTACCGATATAAAACTGTACATTTTGAGTACAATTATTAAAGATATATTTTCTGTTAAAGGGAGATTGAAACTATATATGTGGTCTCGAGGTAGCGTGCTGTCTTGTCACGCAGCGGGCCCGAGTTCGATTCCCGGTAGGGACAGGCTCTTGCGTGAGGTTTTCTTCGGGGTTTTTCCTCACCTGTAAGACAAATGTCAGGAAGCTTAGGGCCCAACGGTCCCCGAAAATCATCCGGCCACCATCATCATCCTTATCATATCATCATCATCATCATCATCATCCTTCACCGGTGTGGAAAGCAACGGGAAGCTACCACACCAATAATTCCCTAGTAAAGCTGCAAAGCGTAGCATTAAAATGCTATGATTGCAGTGAAAGACCTGCCTTCGGGCAGAATTACTATGGATGGATATGTATATATTACATATAGTGGTTATGCTCCTTGCCTCTGGTCCCGAGGGTCGCGGGTTCAAACCCGGCCGGAGTCGATGGATTTTTTAGGACGAAAAAATCCAAGGAGCAAGTTCTCCGGGAGGGACTTTAAGCCGTGGGTCCCGAGTCTGAAGATTTTCAGGCTCGTAAAAAATCCTTAAGCCTGAATGAAAACGTCTCTAAGCAAAATTTACCGAATTTACCCGTCCTAGTACTACCTTGGTTTCCTAGATGTCAGTATGAGGCGGACCGCTGACCACGGACCACTCAAAATGACATCTATATGAAAACAAGTGTAACTAAATTAGTATGGTTCAAATTCTTCCCTGTAGGGGGAGAGCGCCTAAATCTCTGTAAAGGGAAAACATAGGCTTACAATACAATACAATATATATATGTTTTGAAGACAAAAAATAGTGTCTTACTATCTGAAAGCTAAAAAAAAATATTTTTTTTGTAATTGTTACGTCGTCAGCCGCTGTGATATCGGGGTAGCGTGGCTGCCTCGTACGCAGTGGGCCCGACTTCTATCCTCATCGGGACAAGTTTCCTGGGCGATCTTTTTTTTTCGGGATTTTTCCTCACCTGTAAGACAAATATCAGGAAACTTAAGGCCCAAGCGGTCCCCGAACATCATCTGGCCGTCATTATCATCTTTATCATATTCAACCATGTTTAGTTTGAATGGCGTGTTTCGTCTTAATGTTGTGTTTTCTCGGAGGGGGCCCTAACATTGGTGTGATAACTCATTCTGAGGCCCTACATGACCTAGTGTGGTTAAAAAATATTATATGACCCATAGTTAATATCCCTCTCCCGACCGGTAATGTCTCTGTTAGGCCCGAATAGCGCGTGGCACGTAAAAGTACATATAAGCCAAGGCGAGAGGTTAAATTGTATTAATGAAATGGATGACAATTGTTATGTCAGTTACAATGGAATTCACCATTAGTAATTCATAAAGGCTGTCCGCTCTTAAAGTGATCCTCATCAAAACAAAACCATGTGATCTGCTCGTTTTTCATTGGTTATGGACACCGACGTACGATGTAGAAGCTATAAGTACGCGAAAAAGTAGTTCCCTTCATTAAATTAAAAATATGTCCTCTGAATATACTTGCTATTCTTCGTGAATGAAAATAATAATATTCAAAACATACAAAATATTCTAAAATATACCTAATCAATAATTACAACTTAATACAGACCTAATCAATAATTACAACTTAATATAGTTTATTACATATGGGTGATGCATTTGAGTCATGCTTCAGTCGATTCTCATGAAACAAAATGGCTGAAAGTGTCGAGTCTTCTGTTGATGTGTGGTCATCAATGACAGTAATTGTAGCGCTAATGACAAAAGGATACAATAAATTGGCGTTTGTTGATGTTAGGATCACTCTAAGAACGGATAAAGTATATTAGATAAAACATTTTGGTGTCATATGCCTCTTTTACATTAGACCCCTTTATATATTGTTATCATCACAGCTATATTCATTTATTTTTTACATTCATCGTTGTGCAGTTGCCAAAATTTGAAGATGGCATTTTTTAAATTTCTCCTTGTGCTTTCAGAACATATATTAGAAAACTTTTGAGGAAAAGTTAATTATGAAAACCTAGGAGTAGGCATGAGGATAATATTCAAATGGATACTGGAGATATGAACTGGAGTCAGTTGGTGGAGGATTAGGACCAGTGGAGGGTCTTAGTGAATGTGTCATTGAACCTACAGGTTCCATTAATTAACGGAGTTAGTTTTTCTGACAATAATATAAAAACTGGATCTTGATTCAGGTTTGTTTTCTGCAATTGAAGACAGAAAAATTCTTTCCCTTGAAACACCACAATAATATAATAATGTTTTGAGAAATTCTTAGATATTTACCTACATTTACACTAGAATTTGAGCTTGGATTGTCATAGAAATTCCAGCAGAAAATCTTCATTAATTCTGTTGATAGTCTGAAATTAATTCAACAATGTTTTATTTTTGCTTAATATTGTTACTAGAACTTCTTAATGAGTTCCTTTGTTTTCCAGGATTGCTTGGAATTTAATTAAGAATCCGACAAAAATTTTAACTTCTGATTGTTGCAAATATTCCAATAGGCATGCTTTCTTCTTACATTCTATGAAAATCTAGAATCTTCAGAAGAATTTGAGCCTCTGATTTAGAGAATTTCCAACAAAAATTATTTTCTTCTTGAATTCCATGAATGTCTAGAATTTTCACAAGAATTTGAGCCTCTGATTGTTGCAGAAATTCCAACACAACTTATTTTCTTCTTGAATTCCATGAAAGTCTAGAATTTTCACAAGAATTTGAGTATTTGATTGTTTCAGAAATTCCAATACAAATTCTTTTCTTCTAAAATTCCTTGGAAATCTAGAATTTTTACAATAATTTGAGCCTCTTATTGTTGTAGAAATTCCAGCACAAATTCTTTTCTTCTTGAACTTCGTGGAAGTCTAGAATTTTTGCAAGAATTTGAGTTTCTGATTGTTGCAGCAATTCCAACACAAATTATTTTCTTCTTGAACTTCATGGAAGTCTAGAATTTTCACAAGAATTTGAGTATTTGATTTTTCAGAAATTCCAACACAAATTCTTTTCTTCTAGAATTCCTTGGAAGTCTAGAATTTTCACAGGAATTTGAACCTCTTACTGTTGCAGAAATCCAGCACAAATTATTTTCTTCCTGGATTCTACAGAAGTATGGAATTATTCCAAGAATTTGAGGCACTGATTATTGAAGAAATTCGATCACAAATAGTTTTCTAATCTGAAACTCTTAGAAGGAGCTCTCCTGTCGCCTGCTGATAGGAGTAGTTGTCGTCGATGGGCTAGTTTCCTTGTTCTCTGGTACTGGTGAAGGTGCCAGAGCAGGATTATCGTAGGCTGCATATTCGAGAGTTGGGTCCTCCCTGGGGAACCTGGGGCGGGTGCTGAGTGGGGTTGAAGTAGTGGCAGGAGTTACTGGAGGCACCACAGTGGTCGTGGTGCTTGGGGGTGGCATCTCTATCTTCAAACCGCCCCCTGCCTTCCCATTCTGCATCCCATTCCTCTCGCTGTACTCAGGAGGGCGCAGATTTCTTCTGTACCTGTACATTAGGTAGATCAGTGCTACCACCACTATGATTAACAACACCTGTATGACTAGAGCCACCGTCACCAATATTGTCAGGCGTGCCACCTTACCTGCAACAATACAACACAACACTTGTAAAGCAAATTCTTGTCAACATTGAAATAAATATGTCTGTTTATACCTGGCACTTCTCCACATGGGTCGAAGATACTCCCTTCCGGGGTTACTTAACCGAGCTAATTTAGTTACGCTTATTTCCCTACAGATACCAGCAAGTGACAAGTAATCAAGTTATTGTCTGAAAGAGACATTTAAGTTAGTAGGATACTACTCAGCAAATAAATTTTGCCCATAGGCTCTAATTTATGCTTAAGTATCACTAACTCCAAGGCGCCATGGCCTAAGAAGCTAGGTTTACCAGCTGGCTGATGTCCTCACATCCATATGTGTTAATCGCATAAGACAGCGGAACTAGTGGTTATGCTCCTTGCCTCTGGTCTCGAGGGTCGCGGGTTCAAACCCGGCCGGGGTCGATGGATTTTTTTAGGGTGGAAAAATCCAAGGAGCAAGTCATCCGGGAGGGACTTCAAGCCGTCTTTAAGTCTGAAGATTTTCAGGCTCGTAAAAGACCCTTAAGCATGATTGAAAAGGCCTCTAAGCAAAATTTACCGAATTTTTCTCGTCCTAGTAGGCCTACTACCTTGGTTTCCTAGATGTCAGTATGAGGCGGAACGCTGACCACGGACCACTCAAATGACATCTATACGAAAACAAGTGTAACTAAATTAGCATGGTTCAATTTCTTCCCTGTAGGGGAAGAGCGCCTAAATCTCTGTTAAGGGAAACATGGGCTTACAAGAAGATTATGAAATAAATAAATGTTTATATTCAATGCCACCAATTTGTCATTTCGACATATCTGGTATTCTTTCCTGGCATTGTCGTATTATAATCCACTTCTGAGGTTGGGGCGCCTAGAAGGCCCCGATGATATGACGGGCGTTGATGATAATGGTGCGCCAGAAAATACCTTAATCCTAAACTTATGATAATGATGGCTAGATGATCGGTGACCGTTTGAACCTTAAATTTTCCTGACATTTGTCTTATAGATGTGGAAAAACCCCGAAAAAAACCTCACCCATGAAATTTATCGCGACCGGGAGTCGCTGCGTGACAAGATAAACGCTACCTCAAGACCTTTTATTTGGACATTTTTAGCATATTTTAAATAATTTTTATTACACTGTAAGAGCACTTTATATCACTCATCCCTGGGAAAAACATCAGTCCAAAATTGGCACAAACAAGATAGGTCCACATATTTCCCCCCCCCCCAGTGAATTTCTTCCCTTTTAGACTTATCTAAAACAAAAATTGTATACTATAGCTAACAGAACGAAGAAAAAAACGTATCTTGTTATTACCATATGAAGCGGTATAAAGAACAGTATCAATTAATCCTTTAATTGGCAATGTATCCTATAGGCTATATCAATTGGTTCAATTAATTTAACATTATTAATGAAACAGAAGAAAATGAACAAGTACTAATAACTTAAATGTGTGTTGAATTACACAATAAACCTAATAATAACAGTCATGCGTGATATTGTTTTCAGTGCGGTCCGCCACATTTAAATAACTGGCAAGAGAAATTGTTTATAACAGCTCAACATTTCCAAAATTCTAAATTGCTCAACAGATCAGCTTAACCTGAAAGGAGCCGTTTGTGGTTGGGGTGGCGGTTCTCCTCCCGTTCTTGTCCCTCTGGGGCTTGGTGGCGGCTGTGATCTTCCTCTTGGGTGCTTGGAGTGTTAAGTAGAACATCAACTGAGATCATCAACTCCGACCAACGTCACTAAGGCTTGATAATGTCCGACCACTGGATCTTTGTCTCCTGAACTGCGGCTGGTTACTGTCGGCAGTCAACAATCACTCAACCAACGACGATTTAATACCAAAGGGCTGAAGAGGGCATGTAAGACCCTGTAGCAGCCGGAAGTTGCTAGGAACCACCAGCGAACCCTTGGCTGCCGAGCATGCGCCCGGAATGCTGTGTGCCTGCTTGGCTGGTCGGGAGGCGAGCATTTGAGGTTGGTCCTGCACTTCCATTACACTTATGTGTGTGTGTGTGTGTGTGTTTTGCCAATTAAAGGGTTAAGAAAAGAAAATAGGAAAACATTGACTTATATGGTTCTTCCTGGAGATGAGTGATATGTTTTTTAGGACTATTTAACTCATGCCACAAATTCTAGTTAATGACCAATCACGTTTCAATGAATTTTGTTTTACAACCAATGACAGTCGTGTTTCACTTCGCTCTTTATCGATTTCTCTTTATCAGCTCCTGCTTTTGTGATAAAGAATGCTTCTCCTTTTTAATGTTCTGAACAGGACAGAACATTATTTTTCTCCAACAAATACACTGAATATAGCAAATAATGAACAGATTCCTTGATTTTACTGAGTTGTTTAGTAAAAAAATAAATGAATAACCCGTAATGTTGATTATGATATATAGTTTGATGTGTTTCATTATTTCTCCACTTGGGTACATTCTTACAATATTGCGATCTTATTTGGCAATAAATAATATGATCTAGTTTCAGTGAATGAACATAACCTCACATTTCTGATTTGTTTTCAAATATCGCCGTTTACATTAAATACATAAATATTTTAAAATAACTATAGTTAAACAATGATTTGTGAGTAAACAGCTTAATTTTATTCGTTAAATAGTCCTAACAAATGCCACTCTTGATTTCCAAATTCTCTAGATAAATTGGAAATCACTCGTGGCATTACTTATGATTATTTATTTGAAACGAATTAACTAAATCTCACATAAAAGGACACGTTTACTAGCCAGAATTGTTCCATAAGAGTAATGCTATTTTCCAGACGCGAAAAAACCCTAAAGAAAGGTGGTAGCCATAACGTCCCACTACCCCAAGGGCATCCTGAAGCCTGTAGAACATTGTTATTCGCCAACCTCCACGGTGTTTGCAAAATATTTCAAGGGGTTCGCCAAAACTTTTCCGTAATGGCGGGTTTCGATGTTAGGCATATTCTTCTTTCCTTCATTTCTGCGACATTGTCATAATAATAATAATAATAATAATAATAATAATAATAATAATAATAATAATAATAATAATAATAATAATAATAATAATAATAATAATAATAATTATTATTATTATTATTATTATTATTATTATTATTATTATTATTATTATTATATTATGTACAAAAATATAGAAACAACTGCAAATCTCACGTAAGAAGAATGAGCCGAACAAGAATACCATGTCAAATCTTAAATTGCCAGCTACTAGGCAAGGTATCCTTGGGCAGACCCTTCAAACGTTAGATTGAGATCGTAACATACCCCTAGGTCTATCACATGAAAGGAAGAAGAAGAGGAAGAGGAATATTATTATTATTATTATTATTATTATTGTTATTTTAAAATCAAATTAACCCTATAACCTCCCTTGTTACATAATTATGTGTAACATCGGGAATTTATCACATTATTTCCACAATAAATTAATATTTACCGCGAATGCATGATTAACAGTTATGTAACATTAGGAATGCATTTGATTTCGCTACAATGAAAATTTAGTCTGTCAGCATCTTTATGTTCTAACAATACTAACAACGGTACCGCGAAAGTAGTTTTCTTCTTATGCCTATTTAAAAAATAAATACAGAAACAGACTTTGTGCTGAAAATAATCTGAAACTTTATTTAACTTCTATGATTGCAACTAGGCCTACATGCTGTGTAACTTTTAAGCCGTAACTAGAGCAACTTTAAGTTTTAACCGTTAAGGGTCAAGTTAATTGAAGGTTATTGAACATTTTGCTTGGAATTAAATGGTATGCATGTCTACTGTATGTATCTATATTTAAAAGTCAGTGGTTCACTCGTTGTGGAAGGGGTTCGCGAGTCGAAAAAGGTTGGGAACCGCTGGTGTAGGGGGATCACTTTACGATTGACAGTGAATAATGCATTCCGTGTAGTATTTGTATCAGTTACGTATGATATATTTAGAACAGGTAGTACTTACTGTTTGTATCTTCAATACTAGTAAAATTCATGTTCATATGTTCGCCACCAGATGTCTCCCCTCGCCGCACATAACGCTGGTCGTGCAGGTAATCTGAAATTGCAATAATGCACAGTTATTTTTGGTGCTCTTGTGCTTTTGTTTAAATCGTACAGACGACATCTCCAGCTGATACGTGACGTCATAAAAGCAGCCATCTTGTTGACATTCACACATCATGACCACGAAAGATGTGAATGTCTGACAAGGTCGGCCGATTATACTCTTATTATGAAGCAACATAATTGAAAATGTGCTTATATATGCCGCGTACATAAGCTCTACATACATCCGCATCTCAGCTGAATTTGTTTTTCGAATTATGGCTGCAGTGGACTAGTGGTTATGTTCCTTATCTCTTGTCCCGAGGGTCGCGGGTTCAAACCCGGCCGAGGTCCATTGATTTTTTTAGGAGGATAAATCTAAGGAGCATATCCTCCGGGAGAAACTTTAAGATGTGCATTCCGAGTCTGAATATTTTCAGGCTCGTGAAATATCCTTAAGCCTGAAAAAAGAGGCCTTTAAACAATATTTACCGACCTTAATCATCATACGTAATGTCACGAGTGATTTACAAATTATCGATAAATTTAGGAGATTTTAAAATCAAGAGTAGCATTTGTTAGGCCTATTTAACGAATAAAATTAAGCTGTTTACTCAAAAATCATTATTTAAGTATCAATCCATAGTAATTCTGCCCGAAGGCAGGTCCTTCACTGCAATCATAGCATTTTCATATGCTTGCAGCTTTACTAGGGAATTGTAGGTGTGGTAGCTTCCTATGGCCCTTTCCACACGGTGATGCCAAGACGATGAATGCGTAATGATGAGGATGGCTAGATGATGATGATGATGTGTGATGCGGGTCATATGATCTTAGCCGCCCGGACCGTTTGGCCTTAAAGCCTTTCCTGACATTTGTGTTACAGGCTGAGGAAAATCCAATAAAATAAAAACCTCACCCAGGACAAGAAAAACCTGCCCCGACCGGGGAACAAACCCGGGCCCCCTGCTGCGCGACATGGCAGCTCGCTACCTCGAAGACCGCAGCGGTGGACTATGTAAATATTTTATATATTTAATGTAAAACGGCGATGTTTGAGAACAAATAAAGAAATATGTGCGCTTACGTTGCGATTTGGTTTATTCACTGCCCAACTTAGAACATATTATTTAATTGCCAGATAGGGATCGCCCCTCAGCCGATAACCATACGCAATATTTTAAGGAATGAACCACTATAGTGCCGAGAAAAAAAACACCAAAAATATATATTATACTCAACATTAAAGGCCTATTAATTTATATTTTTAAGCGAACAAATGCCACAGTAAAAATTCCCCCCCATTATTTATAAAAACACAAGTACACAAATGTGTAGCTTCGCAAGGGAATCTTCGTTCATCTAGTATGCCTATATTCAGTGTATTTGTTGAGAACGAGCAGAGTCCAGCTTACTGCCAAAATAATGCTCAGAATATAAAAAAGGTAGCGAACATTCATTTATCAAAAGCAGCAGAAACTATAAAGAAGAATGAATTCGATATAAGAGCGAGGTGAGATACGCAATGATCATTGGTTGTAAAACAAAATTAATTGAAACGTGACGATCATAGACTCCCATTTGGGGCTTGAGCTAAATAGTGTGTGTAACTCGTTAGGCCTAGAAGGCCCTTGGCTAATAGCCAGATGTAAGACTTCATATCTACACGTGTTAATCATAGAGATGGACAATCGTCCAGTCAATGTAGGCGTGCGTCTGCTCAGCATGCAAGTCTTTTAGCCATTATAGCTTGAGCTGGACCCCTATTGTTGTAACTACCCAAATTCCTAACAATCTCACTTCATTCCATACTGGACTAAATTCTAGAGAAAATGTCTTCCTCATAGAGACTCGAACAGTGCAAACTATAATCCACATTCCTCAAATCATTGTTAATGTAAATCTTCCACCTCATTCTTCACCTATCTGCTGGACGCTTTCCCTCTGGTTTTCGTACAAAAAGTGTCCATGTCCCTCTTTCAATCCCTATTCGGGCCAAATGCCCTACCCATTGTAGTCTAAGGACTTAACTGTTCTTATTACACTTGGTTTCCTATAAAGATAATGTAGTTCCTGTTATGTAGTTTTCTGCTTTCACCTCTTTGTTTATCTCTCTTTGGTCCAAACATTTTCCTTCTTCTTCTTGTAAGCCCATGTTTCTCTTAACAGAGATTTAGGCGCTCTCCCCCTACAGGGAAGAATTTGAACCATACTAATTTAGTTACACTTGTTTTCGTATAGATGTCATTTGAGTGGTCCGTGGTCAGCGTTCCGCCTCATACTGACATCTAGGAAACCAAGGTAGTACTAGGACGGGAAAATTCGGTAAATTTTGCTTAGAGGACTTTTCATTCAGGCTTAAGGATCTTTTACGAGCCAGAAAATCTTCAGATTTGGGACCCACGGCTTAAAGTCCCTCCCAGAGGACTTGCTCCTTGGATTTTTCAGTCCTAAAAATCCATCGGCCCCGGCCGGGTTTGAACCCGCGACCCTCGGGACCAGAGGCAAGGAACATAACCACTCCACTAGTCCACCGCGGCCGATAAGAACTTTAAACTCAAATGCTCGTAATCTTCTCTCCTCCCTTAAAGTAAGAGTCCATGTTTCACATCCTTATAATATAACTCGAATAACATTTTTATATATTTTCAATTTAATATATTTTTTTAGAAAAGTTAGGAGAACAAGAGTTTTTGCTAATATTTCTAGTGCTCCACTATTATATCCACCCATAATAATTCTGCCCGAGGACAGGTCCTTCACTGCAATCATAGCATTTTCATGCTATGTTTTGCAGCTTTACTAGGGAATTGTAGGTGTGGTAGCTTCCCGTTGCTTTCCACACTGGTGAAGGATGATGATGATAATGATAAGGATGATAATGGTGATGATGACCATATGATTTCGGGGACCGTTTGGGCCTTAAAGTTTTCCTGACATTTGTCTTACAGGTGAGAAAAAACCCCGATAAAAACCTCACCCAGAAAAACTGTCCCGATCAGGGATCGAACCCGGGCCTGCTGCGTGACAAGGCAACACGCTACCACGAGACCACAGCGATGGACCCACTATTATATAATTTCTTAATATTTCATATTCCTAGGAATGTGTCCTGTGTTTGAGCTTTTTCCATGGATTTCCTGAAGCAGTTCCCGTCCGGAAAAGCGAATGGGGGACTATTTTACCTCCAGGAAATTTACTCCAGTGAAACCCATGTCCGCATTTCTTTGCGGTTATATTTTTACAGAGAAAGATCGTCATTCTTTCGTTTTTCGTCTCGCTTATCGCCTTCGACCTGTCCGGCATGGGTAACCCTTTCGGCAGCAATGCTACCGCCGACATAGCTCTAGGTGTCATTTTAGCAAGCGAGCCTCTCCAATACAAGGTACAGGTACCATGAAGGTCTGGAAGAATTGCTGTTTTATATATTAGCGAATTCCAGAGGAACGAAGCTATTAAGGTTGTTCTCATGAAAATATTAAAACAAATATTTATATATTTGTCCACCGCTGTGGTCTCGAGGTAGCGTGCTGCCTTGTCACGCAGCGGGCCCAGGTTCGATCCCCGGTCGGGACAGTTTTTCTGGCTGAGGTTTTTATCAGGGGTTTTCCTCACCTGTAAGACAAATGTCAGGAAAACTTTAAGGCCCAAACGGTCCCCGAAATCATATGGCCATCGCAATCATCATCACTCATATTCATCTTAGTAGAAAGATTAAGCTTAGGATTAAGGACTCTCCTGGTGCACCACTATCATTATCATCCATCATATCATCGGGGCAATTTAACCCCGCCTTTCAGGCACACCAACCTCAGAAGTGGGTTACAAGTACGCCATGCCAGGAGAGAACACCAGGAATGTCGAAAGACAATCGGGGACAATTTTTTTAAACAGATCCTATCTATAGTGCAGTTGTGGTGACTGTAGCCGTCTTGGTGAATCCTAAGACATGTGGCAGGAGGGAACATTGCTTAGTGGGGGAGGGTAGTAGTAGTCATGCAAAAAACATTTTCTTATTAATAATAAAAATAATAAAATAAATTGTTATAAAAACAACACTATTCTATAATGAACACTACAAACATATGAGAAATCATAAGTATTCACTTAAACAGAACTAGTAGAAAAAAAATCAACATGTAATAACTATTATGTTTTCAAAACTGAGCGTAGTTGCTGGCAGCACCTGTAACTCACTCTCCCCTCTTGCCGCACCATACAACATAGACTCGTCAAAAGCGGCTACAGAAGTCAGAACTGAACTATAGTAGACACCGAAAATGACCATGACTAAAATGTATAGGCCTACATATGTCTATTAACGCTCTAGCGGTCGCAATATTTGTTTCATCAAAACCAAACTTGGCATATAGAGCTTAATTAAAAAACATAAGGTCGAGTTCGCTAACGAGAAAAATCGGACCATTAAGTGTAAGAGTTTACTGGAAACGAAACATTTAAAAATCGCTCTAGCGGTCTCAATTTTTTATGCTTCACAACGAAACTCGGTTATGCTATTAAAATAAACCAAGAAAGGTATCCTAAAAAAAGCAGCAAAATCCGATCGTTTGAAATAAAAATGGACTCAAGCCATCGCCGTGTTTGGTTCGTCGCAATGTATACCATATAGTTCTAATAACCCTTGAATTAGCGGTGATGCATTAGTTTAATTTATTTAACATATTTAATAAATTAACGGGAAATCAATCAGTAGATATTATTTAAATTGGTGTCAAATTATGCAACAATATGTCCCTATGCAAATAGGGAATAACTTAAACATGATTTGTTTTAATTGCAGTCCGACATTTTTAAATGAGATCTTTAGAATCCAAGAGGTATAAGTAACAAAATGTCAGTTTTGAGTAAAAGATGTCCAAAGCTGAGACACTCCATATGTGACTGTGTGAACAGTTTTATTTTCAGTCACTGGACCTCAGCACCAGACAGATTTTTACTTGTATCCATCGGCCATTCAGGTTAATATCTGCTTTAACTACTAAAATCTACACTTAACTCCAAAGTTAGCAATTTGTCACTTGTACCCATTGAATTCTAAGGGTCTCAATTAAGCTGGCACCAGAAATTGAGTTTTCCAATTTAACAAAAGAAATACAGTAAAACTTGTTTAATCCGGAACGTGAATAACGCGAAAATCTGTCCAATGTGAACTAATTTATTGGTAATTTTAAGTGTATTTATTTTGCATAAAACGGAATCTGTCCAACGCGAAAACGGAAGGATATTTCTATACAATTCATGATAAAATGTATGTATATATATATATATATATATATATATATATATATATAAATCGGAAAGACAGAGAAATAAATTAGTTTCAACTTCATTGAATTCTCGTTAGCCAAAAAAAAAAAAAACCATAAGGAATGATTCCTGCCGCCGGGTGCAGTATAGAGATTCGACCTGTACCTGAAATTTTATTTCGGCCTCACTTGTTATGCGAAATGCCTGTCTTACAAATAACCATAGCACTGTAAATGTTAAATTAGTTTAAGTTCTGAGACCGATCTTTCACACGTAAGTAAAGTGATCCCACAACAGGCCCGGAGGCCCTTGGGGTAGTAGGAGGTTAAGGCTACCACTTTTTCTAGACAATCGGCACTTTATGTCAGCCCAGCGTGACGGCCGCCTTTACCCCTATAACGAGCGTCTGGTACTCATTTCCGTTATAGGCTGAGTCGACCCCAGGGCCATAGTGCCGCCAGAGGGTTTGGGTCAGTTTAAAGATCTTTCACAGGTAGCGTTCTGAATTTACGGAATAAATGGCTAAAACCCCTCAGGGGTCCTCATCTAGGGGATATGTGGATGGCGACCACAAGGTGCCCAAGCCAAGCAAAACATTTCTTCCACTTACTTGTGTTTTGCACTCTTTTAACTTTACTATCTAACCTCTCTTGGTTAACTCTTGTTTTTTCGACCCCGACGCTATTAGGGCATCCGAGGGTCTAGGGAGTCCTTCCTTTTTTCCATTTCTTCTTTCCTTTATTTTCTTTTCTTCTCCAGAAAAGCCTGACCAGAGGCTATAAGATGGCAGCCCCATCACTGGTCTTGCCTTCCTTTGGCCAGCAACCAATCGAAGGGACTATTATTATGCTTTCAAGTCTTATACGAGAATTTCCCATAAGGGAAAATTTTCTATAGGATCGTAACAGGTCTCGGCCTAATACTTGGAAGGAAGAAGAAGAAGAAGATGGCTAAAATGTATGTATCATTGTCATTAAACAAAAAAGTGAAAGTGATTGCAGATAAATCTGCAAATTTCGGGACCGATGCTCCAAAGTCAAGCTCTAGCTGTTGCTAAATCCTTAGGGAATAACGATTTCAAGGCATCTTCAGGTTGGCTGTACAGTTTTAAAAGACGATACAATGTAGTGTGGAATGAAATTTGCGGGGAATCAAAGCATGTTGACAAAAGTGTAGTTAGTGAGCGAAACCCGAAACTGCATACTTTAATTTCAGGATACGCGCGTAAGAGACATTTTTAACGCTGACGAAACGGGACTGTTTTTTCGCGCGTTATCGTCGAAGGCTCGTACATATACGGTCATCTATAATCAAAGATTATTAATAAGTTTTAGTTTTTTTATAATACGGAAAAAATATTGGTCCCATGCGATTCCGCTTTGAGCAAGTTTTACTGTATATATATTCCGTAAACTAGCGAATAAATAATTCGACTGTTCTTGCATGATGGACTTTTTTTTAGTTTAACGTTTTTAAGAAGAGTTCGGAAGGTTGGTTGATATCATGAAGAAATGGCGAATTAAAATGTGTTGTAATTTAAATGCGCTGTGCAGAAAGTTGAAGGAATTTGTTTATCAGTTGCTAATAAAATATGTAAACTGCCGCCATTTTGTTAATGATATACAAACAATAAGTTGTGCAAGCGACTTTCATTTGTCAGAGAATGCAAACTCGGCTTGTCTTATCAGTGAGTCACGATTTGTTTAAATTATTAAGTAAAAAGTGACTCAATCCGCAATAAATAGCAATAATTATAGCTTTAACTATATGCAACTCATTCTGTATTTATTAATCGTAGAGACACTGCAAACATGTTCCTCTTCTTGCGCTGATGTATCTGATATTCATTTTTCCTCGTATGACATCATTCGTTAATTTTATTATTGATATTATTTTTCTTGAAATGTCAGGTTCTGTTACAAAGCATTTTATTACATGGGTCCGAAACCTGGACAGTAAGTAGAAAATAGGCCAATAAGCTGTTAGCAGTAGAAATGAATTTTTGGAGGCGATCGACAAGAATTTCAATAAGGGATAAGGTCAGAAACAGCACAATAACGGAAATTATGCAAGTTGAAAAACATATTGGAAAAAATAGAAGAAAAACGTTTGAAATGGTATGGACACCTCATAAGAATGGAAGAAGTGAAAGAGGCAGATCTACAGAACATTGGATGGATGGAGTGAGGAGAAGTATGGACGCTAGAGATTTGAGGAAAGAAGATGCTCTAGACAGGAACCTCTGGCGACAAATCACTTTGGGTTCAATGAGAAACACTGAATTGTGGAATACTCATAATTACATTTTTTTTTCTTCAAAGAAATATATTTTCAATACGTATATATTTACCCATTATTTATCCAATACCGCCAGATTTTCTTACATTTCTACACCAATTTTTGAGGTTGGGGCGCCTGGAAGACGGAATTATGTTACCCGATAAGATAGATGAAAAATTATAAGGAAGAACCATGGGAGTCCTAAAACCTATCCTACTTAACCTGCATTCCATGCCATGGGCGACCATGAGGGAAAATTCTTGTGGTCTGAGAGAAAAAATACTTTATATACAGATTTTTAATGTTTACACGTCTTTCTGTATCTAAAATTGTATTTTCTTTCTCCATTTGTCCCTATCCATCCACTCCATGTCCTCCAGTCCTCTTGTTCTCATTCCAGTTATTTCTTGCGACCATGAGTTTCGAGGTCTTCCTTTTTTTCTTCTTCCAGGTGGAGACCATTCCAAAGTTTTCCACGGTAACCTTACTTCTTTCATTCGTCTTACATGACCATACCAATTTAATTGCTTAAATCTTATATGTCCACCGCTGTGGTCTCGAGGCAGCGTGCCGAATTGTCACGCAGGGGGCCCGGGTCTGATTCCCGGTCGGGACAGGCTCCTGGGTGAGGATTTTCGGGGTTTTCCTCACCTGTAAGACAAATGTCGGGAAGCTTAGGGCCCAAAGGTCCCCGAAAAGCATCCAGCCATCACCATCATCCTTATCATTATCATCATCATCATCATCCTTCATCGGTGTGGAAAGCAACGGGAAGCTACCACACCTATAATTCCCTAGTAAAGCTGCAAAGCATAGCATTAAAATGCTATGATTGCAGTGAAAGATCTGCCCTCGGGCAGAATTACTATTGATGGATGGATATATTATAGGCCCTATACAATATACTATTGAATATTTAATATTAATATTTTCCCGTATTCCTTTTTTTCTCGCAGCTTTGAACATCTAGCTGTTCTCCTCTATAAATCCATTTCCACCGACATATTTTTGTTGTTGAATTTCCATGCTTAACTCCATATATGACAGTATTTCTCATTATTGAATTATATAGGCATATTTGTAACATTTTTCCTGGATATATGTCTGATCCATACGATACTATTTAACGTTGCTGTTATTGATCTACCTTTATTTATTGTGTTATTAATGTTACTTTGTTGTTTATCTACTTTATCTACTTTTACCCCAAATACTTAAATTCTTCACATCCTCTAATATACCCCTTCTGATCTTCTAATATTAAATCTTTGGTTTCTGCTCTAATAATAATAATAATAATAATAATAATAATAATAATAATAATAATAATAATAATTATTATTATTATTATTATTATTATTATTATTATTTTGAGAATTTTCCTCATCATTGAGGGTTTTCTCCAACCAATCTTAGTAATTAACATGAAATAAAAATAAATAAATATATATAAATGACTATGGACTTATAGACATCAGTTTGCAACAAACATTCACAATTTTCCCTAAATTAAAGTTCTCCATCGTTCTCTGTCCTCTGTGTCTTCATCTGTTACACCAAATTTCCACATTGAATTTTGAATGTTGTTCTTCCAGTTGTTCTTGGTCTTCCTTTTCTGTTCCTTCTTCCAATTTTCCATGCATAGACGGCCTTTGGTACTCTTCCATCCTGAATTCTTCTTACGTGTCCATACCATTTTAGCCTTCTGTGTTCAATCTCATCCATTATATTTGTTTCCGCATTCATCCACGTTCTAATTTATAATAATAATAATAATAATAATAATAATAATAATAATAATAATAATTGTTTATTTAGGATAGCACTCTTCCACAACTACAACATACAACTACGAATTTCATGGAAACCAAAGTAGGAGAAAAACAGAAGACTGCTATTGTAGAAATATTTATATTTTATTAATTTTACTTCCAGTCCCAATAGTAAATATCAATAAAACCAAATATATGTTCCCTCATAGAAATGAATTATATAATGGAAATGGACAGTTAATGATAAATGAGGAATTTTTTGAAGATGTGGCTGATTTCAAATACCTAGGAACAATAATTACAAACAGGAATGAAATGCACAAGGAAATTAAACATAGGCTCAATTCTGGAAATGCATCCTATTCTGCAATTCTGCATTACAGGGATTCCTGTCGTCACAATTTCTTGTAGGAAAATCAGAGGGAAAACGTCCAGTTGGCAGATCAAGAATAAGGCTGGGAGAATAACATTAACCACAATTTGAGGGAAGTAGATTATTCAGAGGATGATTGGAAAACATTAGCTCAGGATAGGGATGTATGGACAGATTGTGTCTGCGCGGCCATGAGCCTGCGGGTTCGTTGGTGCCAGTTAGTTATTTTATTAATTTTGCTTGGGTGCGCTCATACAACCATCGTAAACTGAAGTAATAGGTAGTGGACATGTACTGCAAGTAGATGGGAATGAATAAGAAGCTGAAATAATTACTTCGCCCTGACTATTTAATTCATGTCGCAAATGCTAGTCAATGACCAATCACGTTTCAATGAATTCTGTTTTACACCAATGACAGTCGTGTTTCACCTCGCTCTTTATCGATTTCTCTTTAACAGCTCCTGCTTTTGTGATAAGCTCCTCCTTTTTTAATATTCTGAACAGGTTAGACCATTATTTTTCTTCAACAAATGCATTGAATATAGCAAATAATGAATGGATTCAGTGATTTTACTGAGTTGTTTATTCAAAATATAAATGATTAACCTATAATGTTGATTATAATAGTTTGATGTGTTCCATTATTTCTCCACTAGAGTGCATTCTTACAATATTGCGATCCTATTTGGCAATAAATAATATGAGCTAGTTGCAGTGAATATACATAACCCAACATTTCTAATTTGTTTTCAAACATCGCCGTTTACATTAACTATATAAATATTTTAAAACACCGGTAACTATATTCAAATAATTATTTTTTAGTAAAGAGCTTAATTGTATTCGTTAAATAGTCCTAACAAATGCCACTCTTGATTTCCAAATTCTCTAGATAAATTCACGACTCACTTCGTGAGTCGTGAATTTATCGGTAATTTGGAAATCACTCGTGACATTACTTATGACTATTTAACTCATGCCCCAAATGGGAGTCAATGACCAATCACGTTTCAATGATTTCTGTTTTACAACCAATCAGAGTCGTGTTTCACGAAAATATTTATCATGTTATAATTACCATATTAAAGAAAGCTCCTCCTTTTTAATATTCTGAACAGGTCTGGCCATTATTTTGCAGTGACTGAGCCTATGCGAAATACGGCTACCATATTGTATATATAGTGCATGAATGTCAACACATATATAAAAACATTTGTAGCAATGATTATACCACCAAAAAAAGAAACCACTGTTTGCACTTTCTTAAATGTTTTTTTTCCCCAGGTAATAATCCCAGAAAAATATAATTGTCATATTACATCATACGACATCAGAAATGTATTAATATACAGTTTGATGTGTTTCATTTTTTCTCCACTAGAGAGCATTCTTACAACATTGCATTCCTTTGGCAATAAATAATATGATCAGGTTGCAGTGATAAACAAAGGAAGCAGATGAAGCGCACCTATCGTTTCTCATTTGTTTTCAAACATCGCCGTTTACATTAAATATATAAATATTTTAAAATAACTATAGTTAAATAATAATTTGTAAGTAAACAGCTTAATTTTATTCGTTAAATAGTCCTAACAAATGACACCCTTGATTTCCAAATACTCTAGATAAATTCACTTCGTGAGTCGTGAATTTATCGATAATTTGGAAATCACTCGTGGCATTACTTATGATAATCCGATAACTTCTCTGACACATGTGCCTTGCAGGAAATCTAAGCACACTTTTTCATTCACATGCATTCGTGGAATTTATTGACATTTAAAAATACAGCTACATTTCATCACCATGCCTCATACAACACACTTTACTCTAAGGTAATACATAATGGTTTAAAAAACTAAAACAACACGCTTTATTAAAAAACTGAACTAGAAAATGAAAAATAATTTTAATTTCCAACACGCTTGGGATAAAATTAAAGTGATCAACAAAAAATCATCTCCAACACATCTAGAATAAAATTAGAGCTATCTAAAAAAACATCCAAAGCGTGGGATTTCGGTTTATGGCAATCAATTAAACTAAAAAAATATGATAATTTAAAAAATTAAAACAACACGCTTTATTAGAAAACCGAACTAAAAAATGAAAAATAATTTTAATTTCCAACACGCTTGGGATAAAATTAAAGTGGTCAACAAAAAAATCATCTCCAACACATCTAGAATAAAACTAGAGTTATCTACAAGAAACATAATTTTACCATCAAAAGCGTGGGGTGCTTCTTATGGTTTTTACGTTTTCTTCTTAGAGACTTTACTTTTACCAATATCTGTTTATTATCAAATATGTTAATTGATATAGAGCACCACACGCTTTTGATGGTAAAATTATTACTTTTTTTGTAGAACTCTAGTTTTATTCTAGATGTGTTGGAGATGATTTTTTGTTGTTGACTACTTTAATTTTATGCCAAGCGTGTTAGAAATTAAAATTATTTTTTAATTTTTTGTTCGGTTTTCTAATAAAGCGTGTTGTTTTAGTTTTTTAAATTATTATTTATTTTTAGTTTGGTTTTCTAAAAGTGTAAATATCTTTAAATTCGATACTATTGTAGTATGAGCTAAAAGTAATACTCTTCTAAAAAATCCTCCGGGCCGGATTTGAACTGAAATTATATACCACTACAGTCCACCACTCTACCAACTAAGCTACCACAACGACGGATTAAAAAATCGATACGTCCGCAACTTATTATACCGGTCTTTATTTTTTTGATGTCCTGATGATCCTGCCCAGCATCTTAGAAAAAATTAATGAAATTATTGTATTGTCATTGGTCCTTTACAAGTATACAAAGTTTCAAGTCGATCCAATGTTTTTAAGTGGGTGAAAATCGTGTTGAAAGATTCCGTTACACAGATAGATGCAGGTCAAGCTAATATAAAGCGTCTAAAATACAGCTACATTTCATACCATGCCTCATACAACACACTTTACACTACTCAAAAGTAAAAATGCTCATCCTAAACTCCTCTCTGTACACAATACAAGTATACATACTATGCAGTTCTGGCTTCTTCGGCCGCTTTTGAGGGGTCTATGGTGTTTGGTGCGGTAAGAACAGATGGTAAGGGTGAGATGCAGGTACTGCCAGCAAATGTCATCAGTTTTGAAAACATAATAGTTACTACACGTTGCATTTTCTTATCTAATAGTTCTGTGTTAGTGAATAGTTTTGGTGTCTAATAAAATAATAAGATTGAATTGTTCATTATAGAATAGCGCTGTTTTTGTAACAATTTATTATTATTATTATTATTATTATTATTATTATTATTATTATTATTATTATTATTATTATTATTATTATTCCGAGTCTGAAGATTTTCAGGCTCGTAAAGGTCCTTAAGCCTGAATAAAAAGGCCTCTAGTACTACCTTGGTTTCCTAGATGTCAGTATGAGGCGGAACGCTGACCACGGGCCACTCCATTGACATCTACACGAAAAACAAATATAACTAAATTAGTATGTTTCATTTTCTTCCCTGTAGGGGGAGAGCGCTTAAATCGTTGAGGGAAACAAGGGCTTTCAAGATACATTATTATCTTCTTCTTCCTTCCAAGTATTAGGCCAAGGCCTGTTACGATCCTATATACAATTTTCCCTCCAGCGTTTCATAGGACGGCCCAGTGATCTTCGTCCTCTTGGTATATAATTATAAACAGCTTAGGGGATCCGATTTGAACTCATTCTTTCTACATTATTATTATTATTATTATTATTATTATTAATAATATTATTATTATTAATAATATTATTATTATTATTATTATTATTAATATTATTATTATTATTATTATTATTATTATTATTATTATTATTATTATTATTATTATTATTATTATTATTAAGAAAATATTTTTTCACGACTATTAGTTCCCTCCCCCACTCGGTAACGTCCCCTCCTGCTATGCGCCTTTGGTTTTACCAATACGGCTACAGTTACCAGAACTGGACAGTATCTACGTAAAGTGGTCTGCCGAAGTGATGCGTAATTTGAAAATAGATCACATTAATGCCTCTATCTGTCGAGCGCGGAACCCGAACCATATAAAATGCAGTGGGTGGCATTAGAACAGATACATTGACAGTAAGACCAGCTTTGATCTTGTCATCAGGACGCTGTTCATGCTTTATCCCTCAGAGCGGACCAACAATACTGTACGCTGGGTGGATGAACGTCAATCCAATAAACACAAAATAAATAAAATAAAAAGTATGTCGTGCTGGAATTGCATAAACTAAGTCGAATTTCTGGTCAGATTTTGCTGGTCTACGGAATATATTTTTCTTTTGCTACATTACGATTGTTAGAGGGATTTTATTAATTTCGGATAAACCCCCACTTCTAATGGTCGGGTTTTGCTGATTTTTATTTTAAGAATACTTTTTCTCATTTTATTTCTTCTTCTTCTTCCTTCCAAATATTAGGCCAAGGCCTGTTACGATCCTATAGAAAATTTTCCCTCCAGCGTTTGAGGGAAATTCTCATATAAGACTTGAAAGCAAAATAATAGTCCCTTCGATTGGTTGCTGGCCAAAGGAAGTAAACAGCATATATCGAGTTTCGTTGAGAAAAATAAAAAATTGCGACCGCTAGAACGATTTTAAATTTTTGTTTCAGATTAACGTTATGGCGTGTTCCCGAAAAAAAAGAAAAAAAACAGAAATTTGAGACTTGGTACATCACAACACCCTGTAGGAACTACTCACGTTAAACTCCACCGGGGCAGTAAACCCGGGGCTTTTTGCAGTTAGAGAACTGCTCACCTGTCGTATAATAGGGTAGTTTATCTTTACTTTCATCCGTTCGTGTTTATTCATGTTTCGCGTTTAAAGAACAATACACGTGTCAACTTGCATGCGCACAGGTATACTATATTTCTCTGTCTCGCTCACTTCATGCTTATCTTTAATGACGGTCTAATGGAGTACTGTTTACTATATTCATCTATGATTCCTGTATTCGCATCATAAACGGACGGGGTAAAAGTCTTGAGTATAGAGTTTAATAATAATAATAATAATAATAATAATAATAATAATAATAATAATAATAATAATAATAATTTTTATTATTCCGGCTTTTACAATGAATATACATTTTTCCGGTACCCATGTTCGCAGTTAACTACACATTTGTTTCAACACATTTTTCCATTCTTGTCTGTTCATCCATATATGTTCTTCTATTTCCCATTCCCTCTTAGTTTCATTGATTCCCTGAATCCACGTAATAGTTGGTCTACCCTTCTTTTTTCTTCCCTGTGGTTCACAATCCATGATTATCTTAGGTAGTCTTCCTTCTTCCATCCTTCTAATGTGTCCGTACCAATTTAATTGTTTCTTCTTTATAAAATCTATTATTGAATATTGTACCTGCATTTTTTCTTTTATATATGAATTTCTGATTTTATCCTTCCTGGATATCTTGAAGCACGTCTCCAGTAGTCCATTTCAGTGGCGAGTAATTTTTTTTTTCATTTGTGCATTTAAAGCCCACACATCAGCTCCATAGGTAATAATGCTTCTGATTATTGTATTAAAAATGTTTTTTTTTTGTTTCTTTGAAGATATGTTTGTCCCATACTATTCCAATAATAATAATAATAATAATAATAATAATAATAATAATAATAATAATAATAATAATAATAATAATAATCCGTGCCAATTTGGACAGATGATAGAAAACAAGCTCATAGCAAAAGAATGAAAGAAATTTGGGCTCAAAGGAAACGCATCTAAGTACTTTGCGTAGTCCTACATGGGCTCATCCGCAATAAAAAAAATAATAATAATATGATGTCGTTATTGTTGAAGAAAATGAAAATAATTTGTAGCGCTCTTTACATCAATTAAATCAGTTATGCCAAGAATATAATTTTAAAATATCAAAAGAAAAAAACAAAAGTAAGGGCATTTTGGGGAAATGAAGATATAAGATCAAAAATCGTAATAGACAATAAACCTCTGGAACAAGTAACAAATTTTAATTATTTGGGTTGTAACTTTACTATAAACACAAAAACTGAAAGAGACATACATATGAAACTGTCGAAATTTTAAATGATATGCGGAACTATACATACAACATTAAAGAATAAAACAAGAAGAGATAGTAGACTGAAGTTTTGTAAAACATTAGCAGTTCCTGCATTACTTTATGGGAGTGAAACTTGGGCAATGACCAAAAAATTGCAAAGTAGAATACAAAGCGCAGAAATGAACTTTCTTAGAAGAACAAAAGGCTGCACAAGATTGGGTCGGATAAAGAATGAAGATATAAGAACAGAGTTAAATATATATCAATTGAATGAGAAAATCAATGAATATAGAGAGAAATGGTTTAGACATGTAGAAAGAATGAATGTAACAAGATTACCAATATCAGCATTCAACTACAAGCCAAGAGAGTCAAGGAATGTAGCAAGGCCAGTGAAAAGATGGACAGAACAACTGTGAGGCGGAACAGGCAATTTTTGCCAAGCCCGTGAAGTGAAGAAGAAGATAATAAATGCATTATCTCCTCTACTGTTAATTTTTTGTACTAGAGCTTGCCACCAAATCTTTAGAGGATGAATAAGGCCTTACAACTCAACGGTATTAATAAGCTGTTAGTCTATGTTGATGATGTAGTTTTATTAGGTGATAGCCGAGGAGATGCTAAGGGCCAACATGAACACACTATTGAGTAACACTAAGAAATTGGGACTGGAAGTAAACATCTATAAAACGAACTATATGTTCACACATGGAAATACGTTATTTATTTATACAAATGCAGGGGACTTGACAGAAGTCATTGTCCAAAATATTAGTAAACAAATCACATAACAATAGATTAAAACAATAAAACATTACAGCAAAACAGAAAGTTTGGCTCTTGCTTCCCAGCATTCCATTGTGCTATAATGAGTTTGTCGTTCTTAAAAGAACGATTTGATGTCTTCTTGGGAACTCATGTCTGCTAAGTGGAAAGACAACTTGGCCGAAATAATTTTCGTTTCCAGGGTACACCACATGGAGGAGAGTCTATCTTTGTACCCCTGGAAATACATTATTATATATTGAAAATGGACAGCTAGTGAAAAATGAGGAACATTTTGAAAAAGTGGCTGAATTCAAATACCTAGAAACAATAATTACAAACATGTCCACCGCTGTGGTCTCGAGGTAGCGTGCTGCCTTGTCACGCCGCGGGCCCGGGTTCGTTCCCCGGTCGGGACAGTTTTTCTGGGTGAGGTTTTTATCGGGGTTTTTCCTCACCTGTAAGACAAATGTCGGGAAAACTTTAAGGCCCAAACGGTCCCCGAAATCATATGGCCATCGCAATCATCATCATTCATATTCATCTTAGATTAAGCTTAGCATTAAGGACTCTCCTGGCGCACCACTATCATCTTCATCATCATCATCATCCATCATATCATCGGGGCAACGTAACCCCGCCTTCCAGGCGCCCCAACCTCAGAAGTGGGTTACAAGTACGCCATGCCAGGAGAGAACACCAGGAATGTCGAAAGCTAACCTGGGGCATTTGAAAAAAAAAATTACAAACAGGAATGAGGCCCAGAAAGAAATTAAACATAAGCTCAATTCTGGAAATGCATTCTTGTGCATTACATGAACTCTTGTCCCAATTTCTCTCTAAAAAACACTTAACTAAAAATATATAATAGTGTTATTCTCCTTATTCTTCCAGTTATATTATATGGATGGGAAAGAGGAGAAAAGATTATG
This sequence comes from Diploptera punctata, assembly GCA_030220185.1. Classification (NCBI taxonomy): domain Eukaryota; kingdom Metazoa; phylum Arthropoda; class Insecta; order Blattodea; family Blaberidae; genus Diploptera; species Diploptera punctata. The sequence goes on along the minus strand of JASPKZ010003829.1, from coordinate 314,879 downwards.
AGTACTTGAGAATAAAGTTCTTAGGACTTTTTTAAACCAAAGAGACGGTAAATGGAGAAGTATGCATAACTAATTGTTAATGAGTTGTATATTTTGACTCACCTCATATAAACAACTCATTAAAAAGAAACCTCATAATGCTATTTCCTACATAATATATTCATGAATACATAGCAGTGAGCTACACGATCTTTGTGGGAAATCAGATGTAATAAAACAGTTAATTGTCGTAGAATTCGATGGATAGGACATGTGGCACGAATGGGGAATGAAAAAAGAGGCATGGAAACTTCTTGTAGGAGAACCAGAGGTAAAGCGCCCAGTATATAGGCCAAGAATGAGGTGGAAAAAAAAAACACATTAAGCGTGATTTGAGGAAGATGAATTATTCAGGGGATGATTGGAAAACAGTAAGTAAAGATTAGAGATGTATGGAGAGTTTCTGCCCGTGCGGCCATGAACCTATGTGTTCGATAGTGCCAGTGAGTTAGTTGATATGTTTAAGTTAAGACATTTGAGGTTTTGGTAAATGATGATTAATAATTAAGGTAAATGGTTATTGTTTGTAGCCATTTTGTTAGAAAGCTGTTTGTCTCTCCCCCACACACGTACCTGCATGACTCATGCGGCGGAAGGTCTCCTGGAATTCCTCTGCTGCCAACCATTGAATAAATCCACCGAAACAACACAATTACGTGTCACTTCTTGGAATGTACTCTATTGTTTAACTATTGGACGAATTGTCTCAGATACTAGCATTTGACACTTACTTTCGTGAAGTCTCGGATTCAGGACCCCGCAAATTTGACTTCGGTTTTTCTTACAGTCAGATTCAATCCAGGAAGTTAATGTGTGTTTGGAATAGGGAACTGGGTCGGCATTTTAACAGTATTTTGTAGAGAGAAATCCTTAAATAAAACTGAAATATGCAACACAGCTGGTATATAGTTGTAAGTTGTAGCCGTCCAAGCCACCCCCTCTTAAAGAAAAAAAAAAGTTACCACTTATCACTGAGGTCGTGTGGACCTGTACTATCATGTGTGAAAGTTTCTACTCTCATATTTACTATAAAACTAGTTTGCATGCTGTAAAAGAAAAACTATGTTTTTTTAAAGAATATATAGTACATAGATTTGGAAAAAAGTACTGCAAACATTCCCCCTCCTAACTAACTAAAACTAACTAACTCACTGGCACGATCGAACACGTAGGTTCATGGCCGCGCGGACATAAGTTCTCCATTCATCCCTATCCTGAGCCAATATTTTCCAATCATCCCCTGTAAAATCTACTTCCCTTAAATCATAGTTAATGTTATTCTCCCACCTCATTCTACCAACTGGGCGTTTTCCCTCTGGTTTTCCTACAAGCAGCTTCCATGCACGTCCTTCCTTCCCCATTCGTGCCACATGTCCTGCCCATCGCAGTCTACGAGTCTTAACTGTTCTCATATTTGGCTTCCTATAAAGACCATGTAATTCATTGTTATGCAGTCTTCTTCATTCACCTGTCTGTTCATCTTCCTTTGGTCCAAAATTTTTCCTAAGAACTTTATTCTCAAATACTCGTAATCTCCTTTCCTACCTTAAAGTAAGAGTCCATGTTTCACTTCTATATAATACTAGAGAATTTGGAAATCAAGAATGGCATTTGTTAGGACTATTTAACGAATAAAATTAAGCTGTTTACTCACAAATCATTATTTAACTATAGTTATTTTAAAATATTTATGGATTTAATGTAAACGGCGATGTTTGAAAACAAATGTGAAATGATTGGTGCGCTTCATTTGCTTCTTTTGCAACCAGATTATATTATTTATTGCCAAAGGATCGCAATATTGTAAGAATGCACCAAGTGGAGAAATGTATAACCAACATTATAGGTATTAATTAATTTCTGATGTCCTATGATGTAAATATGTCAATTATATTTTTCTGCAATGTCATTTCCTGGAAAATAATTTGTTTAAGAAAGTGAAAACAGTGGTTTTTTTTTTTTTTGTGGTATAAACAATTGCTACAAATGTTTTTATATTATCTCCCGCATGCGCTATCTGCTGACATTCATGCAATATATATATATATATATATATATATCTATATACAATCTGGTAGTTCCATTTCTTACAGTCAGCCACTGCAATATAATGCTATGACCTATTCAGAATGTTAAAAAGGAGGTGCTTTCTTTAATATGATAATATTTGGTTGATAAATTTGATGCAAAACACAACTGTGATTGGTTGTAAATAAAAAAGCATTGAAATGGTGATTGGTCATTGACTCCCATTTGGAGCATGAGTTAAATAGTAACAATAATTTAGCCTAATATCAATGTATTACTGCTTGACCGCATTGACTTTTTAGCCAGTGAGGGGAAGCAATGGCGCTAGTGGTGAAGATGGGGAAAGTATCTCCTTCCACTGTTGGTACAAGTGAATGACTGTGCAAGTGGTATAATCAGTGGCAAAATATAGTGATAGACTTACTTGAAATAAGAGATGGAGTTGATGAAATATTGTTGGAGTCTGTATCCTATGGGTTTCTGGATAATAAGACGTAAAGAGGAATTAAATCAGCACTGCTTTCCAACTACTGTCTGTCAGACTTAAATGCTTATATACTGTGAATATAGGATCTAACTTTCGCAATTGACATTGTCACTAACAACTGAATATATACGACTAACGGAAAATAAACACTGTCATTGCAACTGAAGACAAGGGTCTACCACCTCCAACCCCTACTCACCCTTACCACATTCTTTTAGTTTGCAGTTTTTCTGCATTGAAAGCTAACGTTGTCGAGTAATATATTTATTAAAGATAACAATAAGTAAAATGTTATATAAAATGGATCTGAATCTTGGGTACTTACAAAAAAAGATATCTCACACATTCAAGCCACTGAAATGAAAATTTTAAGATCTGTAAAAGGATGTACACGTATGGATAGATTAGACAATGAATCAATAAGAAATGAACTGGAGATATTTTCAATAGTTGATAAACTAGAAGAGCACAAATACCAATGGAAAGAACATATAGACAGAATGGACAATATAAGATTACCCAAAAAGATCAACTCCTACAAACCACATGGGAAAAGATCTTTGGGACGGCCAAGGAAACAATGGACTTGAGACTGGAACAGGTCACATTGACCTAATCCTGGAAAGGAAGAAGAAGAAGAAGAAGTAGAAGAAAATGATTCACCGTTGACACTTCGGCAGATTATCTCAGCAAGATCAGCAGAATTGAAATTCCATCTTTCTCCCCTGGGAAGTAAATTTGTTTCTCAAAGAACTGTCCCTTCTTACCAAATTCTTCTAATAGGCGCACTTCAGCTGTCTTTTCTGCTTAAATATCTAGAGTAGTTTTTTAAGTACTTAATGAAATTGTATAAAGTAATGACACTAAGTAATGAGGATGTACAAAGAGAACTAACTATATCCAAACTATTAGATAGAATTACACAATACAGAGATGAATGGATGGACCACATCAATAGAATGGGTAACAATAGAATTCCGAAACAGATTCTACATTACAAAACCACTAGGATGAAGAAATGTTGGAAGACCCAGTAAAAGATGGATAGACTAATTCTAACATGAGATTGGAACAGACCAGCAGTTCTAATCCTTGATACTGATGATGATGATGATGAATTGACACTAACTTCAGAATGCTATGTAATTCATTACACTTTATTAAATTTCTCCCAACATCCTTACATTGCTTAAACTGAGATTATGACATCCTAAATATATATATATATATATATATATTCTTAGTGTATCCAGCTATTTGCTGACAACACGAAGTTCCACTACATTGTTCTTCATTTTACAAAAGATGGATATAGCACCCAATGTTTGTAGTATATAACAGCTGCTAGAGTCCAAAGATGAGGAGTAGTCAGAATATATTATTGACCCTGAGGTGTCCATCTAGGGGATATGTAGAACTGAATATATTCAAACTATTAGATAGAATTACACAATACAGAGATGAATGGATGGACCACATCAATAGAATGGATAACAATAGAATTCCGAAACAGATTCTACATTACAAAACCACTAGGACGAAGAAATGTTGGAAGACCCAGTAAAAAGATGGATAGATCAATTCTAACAGGAGATTGGAACAGACCAGCAGGTCTAATCCTTGATACTGATGATGATGATGAATGACACTAACTTCAGAATGCTATGTAATTCATTACACTTTATTAAATTTCTCCCAACATCCTTACATTGCTTAAACTGAGATTATGACATCCTAAATATATATATATATATATATATATATATATATTCTTAGTGTATCCAGCTATTTGCTGACAACACGAAGTTCCACTACATTGTTCTTCATTTTACAAAAGATGGATATAGCACCCAATGTTTGTAGTATATAACAGCTGCTAGAGTCCAAAGATGAGGAGTAGTCAGAATATATTATTGACCCTGAGGTGTCCATCTAGGGGATATGTAGAACTGAATATATTCAAACTATTAGATAGAATTACACAATACAGAGATGAATGGATGGACCACATCAATAGAATGGATAACAATAGAATTCCGAAACAGATTCTACATTACAAAACCACTAGGACGAAGAAATGTTGGAAGACCCAGTAAAAGATGGATAGATCAATTCTAACAGGAGATTGGAACAGACCAGCAGGTCTAATCCTTGATACTGATGATGATGATGAATGACACTAACTTCAGAATGCTATGTAATTCATTACACTTTATTAAATTTCTCCCAACATCCTTACATTGCTTAAACTGAGATTATGACATCCTAAATATATATTATATATATATATATATATATATATATATTCTTAGTGTATCCAGCTATTTGCTGACAACACGAAGTTCCACTACATTGTTCTTCATTTTACAAAAGATGGATATAGCACCCAATGTTTGTAGTATATAACAGCTGCTAGAGTCCAAAGATGAGGAGTAGTCAGAATATATTATTGACCCTGAGGTGTCCATCTAGGGGATATGTGGATGGCGACCACAAACACATTGCTTCCACTTACTTGTGTTGTGCTCCTACTTTTATGTATTCTATATATAGTCTCCCTTGACTAACTCTTGTTTTTTCGACTCTGATGGTATTAGAGCATTCAAGGCCTAAAGTAAAGTAAAAGTAAAGTAAAGTGATCCCACAACAGACCCGGAGGCCCTTGGGGTAGTAGGAGGTTAAGGCTCCCACTTTTTCTAGACAATCGGCACTTTATATCAGCCGGGTTGTCAGCCCTGCGTGACGGCTGCCTTTACCCCCAGAACAAACGTCTGGTACTCATTTCCGTTAGAGGCTGAGTCGACCACAGGGTCAGAGGGTTTAGGTCAGTTTAAAAATCCTGACCCCAACGGGACTTGAACCCTCGACCCTCCGGCATGTAGCCCAGTGCCTTAACCACTACGCTACGGCGTGCCCCGCATTCAAGGCCTAGGAGATCTTTCCTTCTTATATATTATCTACATCTATCTAAACTTTCTATTCATACTTTGCACAATCCCTCGTAGGTACCCTGGGGGTCCGTCGGGCCCCAGCTGTGCTCACAACAGCAACAGGGCGCGTCCCCGGGTGGCGGATAGGGGAACGGTCAGTGGTTTGCTTGCATTCCTCCCGGCTAGGTCCAGACCGGACCCGCGGGCCATTTGTGGGGTCGTCAGGACTCGAGCGACCTGACGTACTATATAGCTCGTGCGGCGCCCACTCCAGCAGCAAAACGCGTCCCCTCGGTGGCGTAGTGGGGAAAAGGTCGGTGGATCTGCTAGTCAGTCCTCCCTTCCAAGTCAGATGGACTCGCGGACCATGAGTGGAGTCAGCAGGAAAAACATATGGCATAGGGGCCTGCTGTCAAACCTTGAACTATCCCGGCCCACAGCGGGCGCATGTGCCGCTGTTGGCGTGGCGGTGGGAGACTAGGGGTTCGTGCCCCCCTATCTCCTGGTTCATTGAACCTGAGACCATCTGTGGGGCACCATGGGAGATGAGCTCCCTGGATGCCTACATTGCTCAGTGGGCTGCCTCACAGCAGCTACACGACTAGGCCTAGTCTTGCGAACGGGCTGGATGGGACAATACCGGGCGTAATGCTGGGAATTACCAGCAGGTCAGTAAGCTCGGGAAAGGAGGAAGCGCGGTCTTTTGGTCTGTGAGACTTAGCGCCGACTCTGGAACCGAGTGACCCAAGGACAATCTGTGAGGTCGTCAGGAGTTGAGCGACCTGACGTACTAATGCTCATGCTGGACCCACTTCAGCAACCAAACACGTCCCCAGCTGGTGCACTGGGGGAAAGATCGGTGGATCTGCTAGACAGTCCTCCCGGTTAAGTCCAAGGGACTCGTGAACCATTAGTGGGGTAGGCAAGAGTTGAGCGCCTTGTCGAACTATTTGCTCATCTGTTGGAGCTTGCGAGCTCCGTGCTGGCCCACAACAGCTGCAGAAGGCGTCCCTGGGGGCATACCAGGGCTCGGCTCGGACCAGTCCAGCGGGGAGCTACTGTACTGGTTCCTGGCTTGGCCTACGGGCCCGTCGACAAACTGTGGGGTCGCCAGGAGATGAGCACCTGGATGTACTAAAAGTCTCACACTGTTGGGCTTGTAGCCCTAGCCGGTCTCACAACGGCTGCAGGACACGTCCCTGGAGGCAGAACAGGGGAATGGTCGGTGGATCTGCGACAGCAGTCCTCCCGGCTAGGCTCATGGAGCCCGTGGACCAACTGTGGGGTCGTCAGGATTGAGCGACCTGATGTATTATGTAGCTCAGCAATTCCCAGAACTGCAAACTCCAACACTCTCTCCCTGGGGTGTTGGTTTAAGGACCGTGAACTTGTACGTGGACGCGAACATAGGATAGGGAGGACTAGAACTAGGACTTGGGAGTATGGTCATGACGACCGAGGTATCCCAAGGGGTGGACGGCTGGGCCTAGAATCCCTCGTAGGTACTCATCCAAACAAGATGAGGTGGATTCAATTTATTAACTTAAGCATATAAAAATTTAAGAGGTATCTACATAAGCTGTAAAAACATCTAATACAGCCCCACTATTTTTCAATAACACTTTTTTTTTCAATTCTAAATATATAACATCAGTGTTATTCTATATGACAATTTTTACCCTTAAAATATGTTTTTCAATTAATTCAATCAACTTCATTTTTTCTTCAGAGATTTTTACATTATACTTCATTAAAACTGAAATTACAAATGGGAGCACATCAATTAAATAATGTAGCTAAACAGTTTCTTCAAAAAAAAAAAAGGAAAAAAAGTGGAAAACACTTACGAAGAGTTAAAATAGAAAATAGAATTAGATGGAAAAATCGTAAAATGAGTTTATGAATATAATTATCTCGTCACCTAATATCTGGTATAAGACATGACACAGAGATAAAGTTACAGAAATACAATGTGATAAATGGAGTCATAAAAATAAATTTTGGTAAACAAATGTCAACCGCAACCAAATGGAGATTACACATGTAACTGTAAAACCAGGACTGAAATATAGCAGCAAAAATTGTATAATAAATTCTAAAATGAAATCAAAATTGCAAGCGTCACAGATGAGATTTTTATGTCCACTCCTAGGCGTGACAATAATTAACAAACAAACAAACACAGATATATTCAATAAATTAAAAGTTCAAAATATAGTTGAAATTCAGAATTATCAAAGCAATTGGTTACAACATGTCCAAAGAATGGACCCATCTTGCTTTCATAAATTAACATTGCATAAAGAAAGACCAAAATTAAGATGGACTGACCAACCACATCTTGAGATCTCATAGTAAACCTAAATAAGTTCATGATGATGATGATTTTATTATAATACCTTTGAATTTATAAACAGATCATACTAAATCATCTTCATTTCTCACTACCAGTGTTTGTACTACTGTGCTACTATCCTGGGAGGTTTAATAATTTCCATTCCTAAATTGTGTAATGTAAATAAATAATAATGGTGAGAGACCAATCTTGTTGAAGTTCTTGATATATTTAAAAAAACTTTCCATGATTTTTCCATGATCCAGTTAATTTTCATCAATGTACTTCCATGCAAACAGTTTATAGCATTTAGGAGGTTATGTGGAACTTGGACTGCTAACCAGTAATGGAGACATTTAAGCTACTCGAGAAATTACAAGAATAATGATGACGAAACATAGCTCTTCATCTCACTACCTGAAATTCTATTTTCATCACTTTTCTGCAGGTTCCATGACTTGCTCCCACAGCAGAGAACCATCGTGCCAGTACCTTATATGAGGCAGTTAGAAGCAAAGGGGCGTAAGTGTTTTTTGTTGTTGTAAAAACCGAGTTTGGTGCATAATTGCATTCTTGAAGCATAATTTTATTTAGTGGCAAAGGGATATAAGTGTGTGTGTTAGGGGTAGACAATGTATGCTTGTTATAATGGATAATAAATAAATAAATAATTTTCAATTACCTATGATTTTCCTATAGGCCTACAACTTCAACTTTCAACTTGTTTTTCTCAATACTGCAAAACTTGCACTTGCACCCCTTTGTCTTGTAACCGCTTCATACATACAGTGAGTTTCACTTGACTTGCGCCCACTAGCATAGACACTGCGAGGGCAGCGCGAGTTCATGACTCAATGCTTGCAGTCACCTTTTCCGCTATCGGCCGCAGGTCGAATGAAACTTACTGTATGTGTGTGTGAGTATTTTTTGGACCAAAGTAGGGAAAAACTGCATTAAACTAGCGTGAAATATTTTCAAAGTCCTATAGAACAACAGTGCGCATGCGCCAGAATTTACAGAGCCAGCGATAACCCACGATCGAACCACATATCGATTATCATCCTCGATTACTATCCGTCGCTATGAAATTTAAATGACCAATATTTGCAATAAATCCCCAAATCTATGTTTAAAAAATATATTAATAATATTAAAATTACCAAACGTTTATTAAAAATGGGTGTACACCTACTTATCACACCCTAACACTGATCCAACCAGCGGTAACCCAAAACAGCGATAGAAAAATCATAGACTAAGTAATATAGGCCTACTCTGTGGTGAAAATAGCAGTTAGCATCACAATATTGTCTAACAGTGTCATAATATTGTGATTTGCGTATTTAAATAAATACTTCAAAATTGTCTAATAATGCTATAAAAATTGTTTGAAAAAGTTAAAAATATTAAATAATGTTAGTAAATACAAAAGAAGAGCTATAGTTTACAACAATGTTACTGAAACATCAAGTGCTAGTAGAAGTGCAGTTGAGCCATTTTTTTTTTAAATTTTTGTTGAATTAATTGGCATTATTGTGCGGATAGTAAACCAGGTTAGTGCGGCCACTTCAGATTTCAAAAGTAGTTAGTGTAGTTGCCAGTAGATGTAACTATCGTCTGAGGTGGCCACCAATAGAACCAGTAATATCAGCACTGTTGTTACAGTCCTCATATCAGGATTGTTTCTGAAGTAGACGAGCGTGGACCTCACATGTGCGTACTGCTGTATACGTGTGCCTATGTAGACATACACACACACATACACTATTGTTTTGTGTCCAATCAATTATTGTGTGTTCCAGGTTTAATCATTTTTTGTTTGTTTCAGGTTGAAATTGTATATTTTTTTTGCGTATTTCTTGTCTAACCAATTTTGTGTGTATTGAGTTTAAATTTTATTTAAGAATTAAATTAATGTTTTTATTACTAATTACTCCATCACCTCAAAGAGACATCTAGTAAGCAACTAAAGTATGGAATTTTTATAGTAAATATCATTATCTGGTTTAATTTAAGATTTAAATTGAAATTCTTTATAATTCATCTAGTCCACCGCTGTGGCCTCGAGGTAGAGTGCTGCCTTGTCATGCAGCGGGCCCGGGTTCGATCCCCGGTCGGGGCAGTTTTTACCGGGGTTTTTCCTCACCTGTAAGACAAATGTCAGGAAAACTTTAAGGCCCAAACGGTCCCCGAAATCATATGGCTGTCATCCTTATCATCATCATCATCATCCTTCACCAGTGTGGAAAGCAACGGGAAGCTACCACACCTACAATAGAATCCCCTTATATGTGAGTTAATATGTTGGCAATTGGCTCTAGCGGGAACATGTTATCTCATTGGCCAACATGATGCTAAACCTCTTGTTCTCCGATCGAATATTCACTGGTGGCACGGTTGCATAGTATAGCTAAAATATTTAACTGAAAATTATATTCCTATCAAATGATTCATTAACTAGTAACCTAGGGGAAGTTAATTATAATTTTGTTAATTTCAAGATGTATAAAATATGCAGAAGTTTTTTCTTTCCCCCTATCTGGAAGTATTATATTGGTTATCAAACTAATTTTCTCTACAGATAAACGAGCGTTTATATTCTTCTTTGAATTTGTAACACAATTAAAGTTATGGAATGGAAAAAAAGAGGTAAACTGCATGTTTTTTATTTGTTTATCTTTTCTGAAGTTTTTTGTGAAGTATCAGCCATAAATTGAATTGAGATCTTACAATATTCTAGAATTCTTATGTAAATTTGAACCTGGCCAGGATCTTAGAAAAAAATTATGAAATTATTGTATTGTCATTGGCCCTTTACAAGTATACAAAGTTGCAAGTCAATCCAATGTTTTTAAGTGGGTGAAAATCGTGTTGAAAGGTTCTGTTACATAGATAGATACAGGTCAAGCTAATATAAAGAATGTGAAAACTCACAATGGGGATGTGTGGTGACCATACTTTGCAGTGCCATGAACCTACAGGTTTGATAGTGCCAATTGGTAGGTTCAATACAGATAAAAAATATTTTCATGCTTACAAATGCGATACCTTTTAAAATGGAAAACAAATAAAAACTGCAATATGGGCGCATCGTAGAATCTCGTATATCCATAGGTATCATGTATGTATAATGTATATATATATATATATATATATATATATATATATATATATACACATATATATATATATATAGTGATTAATTTTTTTCTTGCTTCGGGAATAACTCCAAGTCTCTGTGACTGATGGTATCATGCTCGATACCTTCAGAGCTTCATGCTATGTTTTATCAACATTCCATTGCTATCAAACAATTAAACTTTTCAAACCAAGATATAAATGCACAGGAAATATAAAAATTTAATTACACTGGTCGACATGATTTTTGTCTCATGAGTACCAATAGTTGTACTTATTGCAGTTTTTTATCGTGTTTTCAAATATGTATTCGGAATTTCTCCATCACTCACAGTTTTTTTATTCAATTTCAGTTACCGCAATGGATTAAAATAATTATTTTCTGCTTAATAAACATTAAAGGGATTACGTCAAAATCAAAACATACAGTGGTGTACCCTGACTTGCAATCTGCAATGAGACCAGTTCCACACTGCGAAGAATTGCCCATACCAAAGCCTCCAGAACATGTGACATTACATGAAGAGAGCTCAGATTCTGATGGAAGTAAGGAAGAAGAAGAAACAGATTTTTATGATACAACTTTCGAACAAAGGTGTTCATCTGAGCCTCATTTATTGACTCAAGATCTTAACGATCTCATACGAGATTTAAAGTTATCCAAAAACCAATCTGAAATGCTTGATTCCCGGCTAAAAGAATGGAATCTCTCGGAAACATCGCGTGGTGGAGAAAACCCGATTTCATATTTGAATTCAGGAGAAAAAATACTATCAGAATCGCATATTTTTCTTTCTGAGACAAAAAAAAAAGTTTATTTTTTGTTGCTCAGTGTTATTAGTATTGGAGTGAACAAAATTATATATCCATCAATCCATCCATAGTAATTCTGCCCGAGGACAGGTCTTTCACTGCAATCATAACATTTTCATTGTATGCTTTGCAGCTATACTAGGGAATTATAGGTGTGGTAGCTTCCCGTTGCTTTCCACACCGTGAAGGATGAGGATGATGGTCTGATGATTTTCGGGGACCGTTGGGCCCTAAGCTTCCTGACATTTATCTTACAGGTGAAGAAAAAACCCGAAAAAAACACCCAGGAGCCTGTCCCGACCGGGAATCGAACCCGGGCCTGCTGCGTGACAAGGCAGCACGCTACCTCGAGACCATAGCGGTGGACAAATTATATATATATATATATATATATATATATATATATATGCAATTTGGGAAATAAGTGCATTGCTAGTCTCGAACTTATTTGCTAGCCGAGCTTAATACGTCCTCGACTAGTAATGTATACTTGTGCGTACATAACTATTAAGGGAGGAGAAAAAAATTACGAGTATTTGAGAATTATAATATTTAAGAAAATTTTGGATTAAATAAACGAATGTAAAGATCGATGGAGAAGAGTACGTAACAGTGAGCTACATGATCTTTATGGGAAACCAAATATCAACATCATCATCTTATTCTTCTTCTTCTTCTTCAAGGTATAGGCCTGTTGGCCCGTTCCGCTCCCCGGTGCACTACAAGCCGCAGGTGCAGGTCGTCTTTCCAACGACGTTTTGGTCGTCCTACATTTCTACGGCCTAGAGGTTTATAATGAAACAGCTGTTTTGATAAATGATTATTTGGCATTATTTATATATGTTCAAACCAATTACGTTTATTTCTGTGTATTCTCTCGTTTATATTATATATTTGTAATTCATCTCTGATATCTTGACTTCTCTTTTGATCTCGTAGAGATACACCTGCAACTGATCTGAGAAATCTCATTTCTATTGTCTCAATTGTATTTTTATCAGAGATCGTTAAAGGCCAAGTCTCAGACCCGCATGTTAACGTTGGAACGGCTACTGTTTTGTAACATTTTAATTGAGTTTCCCTTGTGGTCTTATTTCTCAAATATCTTCTTATTGAACCACATAGCTGTTGAAATTTTCCTAATTTCTTCTCCATGTTCAAATTTTGCTGGTACGATATCATGCATCCCAGATAATTAAAACAAGTTTCTTGTTCAATTATGTTTGCTCCAATTACAATTTTTGTCCTTTTATGCTGAGTTCCAATAAATGCCATTGACTTTGTTTTCTCTGTTGATATCTTTAAATTATAATCGTTTATTAGTTTCCATAATTTATAAACTGGTCTTTGCAGTTGATTTTTTGAGAAAGCTACAGAAAATATATTGAAGTATTATTGAGCTCCGTTTCCATTTTTAGTCAGCAAAGTTCGGGTAACGTCAGCTTTTAATGTGACGCTCGCCATATTAACACAATCCTCCGTTCTAGATTTCGAAAACAAATAGCTTTGATGACGTATTTGTAATAAAAAATTATGTCAATGAAAATGATGACCAGAAACACGTTTTCTGATTTACACAAATTGCCTTACTAAAATGTTATATTTATAAACGTTCTTGAATCTTACGTCATACTATTGTTATCTAAATGAAAATGGCGTCTAAACAGGTTTTCTGATTCATAACCTATAAAAAACGCATGCTATTATGCAGTAATAAGACCTACAGGAACTTTTATCGTCCCAGCATCTCCAGAAAATTAAATACGCCATTCCGGAACCAACACTACCATTCTCCCCTCCTCCAATGCCACCAGGTTGTCTCTTATGACATTTCTCGCTTTAGCAGAATTGTACTTAACCTAAATTCCAGACCATGGGCAATCACAGGAATAATTCCCTTCAAGAAAAAATCAATGTGGTATGACCGGGAATCGAACCCAGGACCTCATGAACTGTAGTCACTAGCCCATGACGCTGGTCAAAAAATTGTTATAATTAAAAAACTATTAAAGTTATTCTAATGTCTTTGTTGCAAAACTTAAACTCAACACTTTTTATGGTGAAAACAATGATTCATCCATAATAATTCTGCCCGAGGGCAGGTCCTTCACTGCAATCATAGCATTTTCATGCCATGCTTGCAGCTTTACTAGGGAATTGTAGGTGTGGTAGCTTCCCGTTGTTTTCCACACCGGTGAAGGATGATGATGCTGAAGATGGTGATGATAATGATAAGGATGATGATGGCCATATGATTTCGGGGACCGTTTGGGCCTTAAAGTTTCCCTGACATTTGTCTTACAGGTGAGGAAAAACCCCGATAAAAACCTTACCCAGAAAAACTGCCCCGACCGGGGATCGAATCCGGGCCCGCTGCGTGACAAGGCAGCACGCTACCTCGAGACCACAGTGGTGGACAAAACAATGATATTAGGTAATTTTAAGTTTTATGGTGACAACAAATGAAATTACGTAACTTCTAATGTTTATTCCATTTGTTGTTTGTATTGACGACTTTCAACAAGATGGAGCTACCCCACATTATGGAATGATCAGAATTTTTAATCCGTGAAAAAAATCGGCTCTAACCGGGTATGAACCTCGAAACCAGAGGTGAACTTGTGATTACCATACAAAGTTGATGAGTTTATCTATGCTTTGCAATACATTTGTTAGTTTCTGTTCTATAACAGTTTGTTAATGATAGTGTTCTCATATACCATCTAACCAAGACTGACTTCTTCATCAGAGAAATAGCGTTAAAATATAACCTGCCACACATCCCGGCCTACGAATCACACATAAGAGATAAGAGAGAGAGAGAGAGAGAGAGAGAGAGAGGAGAGAGAGAGAGAGAGGAAAAAGCAGAGGATATAGACCGCGGATTCTTCCTGACCCCAGCGATGAACACTGAAGAATGGAAGGAACCGAACTTCTCCCTGAGACACGTGTTCACGAGGACCGCCACACATGGATTCCACTACAGAGTATGTACCATATAAGGGTTCCACTTCGCATCGAACCAGTGCCTCTGCAAGCTATGTGACCAAAAATGTCAACAATGCCACCTTATTGACTGCATAGCAAGAAGAAAGCCACTAAAATTCTACGCAGGCGATAATAATTTTCAGTAACTGTATTATAATATACACAGTGTGTTTAATAAATCATTATATTATTGGTAGTGTTGGTCCCGGAAACCCTGTATATAAAAGGTTCTATTCTATAGTGTTCTGCCCTAGGACAGGTCCTTCACTGCAATCATAGCATTTTCATGCTATGCTTTGCAAGTTTACTAGGGAATTATAGGTGTGGTATCTTCCCGTTGCTTTCCACACTGGGGATGATAATGGCGAAGACGATGGCCAGGTGATGTTCGGGGACCTTTTTATCTCATTTGTCTTACAGGTGAGGAAATGCCTCGGAAAAAACCTCGCCCAGGAAGCATGTCCCGGGCCCGCTGCGTGACAAGGCCGCGCGCTACCTCGAGACCACAGCGGTGCACTATGCTTAGGATATATGAATACGAAATATGGTATCTTATTTTAAGATGGAGAAAATATGATCTATGAAATCTATATGTATTTCAGTTATGCGGCTGCATTGGTGGTCAAATATGTTACAGGATAAATAACAATTTCACAACTGCATTACACAGACTACATTTATTTAAATTTAAAGGAAACGGTCCCCTCAGGGGTCCTCATCTAGGGGATATGTGAATGGCGACCACAAGGTGCCCAAGCTGTGCAAAACATTTCTTCCACTTACTTGTGTTTCGCACTCTTTTAGCTTTACTATCTAACCTCTCTTGGTTAACTCTTGTTTTTTTGACGCCGACGCTATTAGGGCATCTGAGGGCTAGGGAGTCTTTCCTTTCTTCCATTTCTTCTTTCCTTTATTTTCTTTTCTTCTCCAGAAAAGCCTGACCAGAGGCTATAAGATGGCAGCCCCATCATTGGTCTTGCCTTCCTTTGGCCAGCAACCAATCGAAGGGACTATTATTATGCTTTCAAGTCTTATACGAGAATTTCCCTCAAACGCTGGAGGGAAAATTTTCTATAGGATCGTAACAGGCCTTGGCCTAATACTTGGAAGGAAGAAGAAGAAGAAAAAGGAAACGGTAATAATGAAGTACCGCCCCCCCCCCGTGCATGTAGCAAATTCATTTGCAGCTCATCGCACTCCCGTTTGAACAAAACAGATGCACCACATCTATTGTATTTTAAAAAATTGTATATTAAAAAAATTGTTCAATTGCTATTGTTAAGTCATTGGCACTGTAGAACCCATAGGTTTGCAGACATGAACTCTCCATACATACCTCTATCCTGAGTTAGGGTCGTATGCAAATACATTAGTCTCTACTCAAATTACTTCCAATCACTGGTGAGCTGAGATCGAATTAACGGCCGCCTTAACCGGTCATGCATGAATGTTGACGTTTTCGTAATATTGGCAACGAATTACCCAGAATTCTCAGCGATAAAACCAGTCCGTTATTTTCGTCTGCTATAGAGGAATGCATTTATGCTTGCATCCTGCAAATAATACCGTATACAAACACGTCTGCGACACGCAATATTACGCCGATTCTCCTGTTCTTCCAGTTGAATTCTTTGGTAGACTCTATCAAATTCCTCTTCTCCGTGTATACCGAAAACATGATCGAAGTCTTCAAGGTCCGACATCTTGGATAAGTTTCAAACTACATCGGTTACCATCGGTTCCCTTCGGGATTTTCACATAAGTTTATATCTTGAGCTACGATCTTAAGGTACCTTGTCAGGTAGCTTACAATTATTACCGCGTGAATAGATTTCTGAGTAAGAAAAATGTGTTTGGATAAAACTTTATCAGCAGAGAACGCCTTTTACTGTCTAATGCGTTCAAACATTCGACCCTTAATATGTTTCAATCATCCCCTGGGGGTCAGGATTTTTAAACTGACCCAAACCCTCTGGCCTTACCATGGTCCTAGGGTCAACACAACGTCTAATCGAAATGAGTAAAGTGTAAAGTGATCCCACTACAGGCCTCAGGAGGCCCTTGGGTTAGTAGGAGGTTAAGGCTCCCACTTTTTCTAGACAATCGGCACTTTATGTCAGCCGGGTTGTCAACCCTGCGTGACGGCCGCCTTTACCCCAAGAACAAGCGTCTGGTACTCATTTTCGTTAGAGGCTGAGTCGACCCCAGGGCCATAGTGCCGCCAGAGGGTTTGGGTCAGTTTAAAAATCCTGACCCCAACGGGGCTTGAACCCTCGACCCTCCGGCTTGTAGCTCAGTGCCTTAACCACTACGCTACGGCGTGCCCCAATCGAAATGAGTACCAGTCTTTTGTTGTGAGCGTAAAGGTGGCCGTCACCCAGGACTGACTATCCGGCTGACATCAAGTGTCGTTATTTTAGAAAGGTAGGAGTCTTATCCTCCTATTACCTCTGGGACCTCCTAAGGCCTCAAGTATGCCACTTTACTTTGTTTTTGGGTCTACCTACTGATCATTTTCCCCTCTGCAGTTTAGTTCACCTCGCTCAAACCATGAATAATGTTATTCATATTCTCCCACCTTATTCTTTACTATCTGCTGACATTTTCCCTGTGGCTTTCATTCAAGTTGCCATGTCTCTCTTTCATTCCCGACTCGTGCCATATCATGCATTATTTTTAACAACAATAATTCATTTTTTTATTTATCAGGCTTCACATCATCTTCCAATTAATCTACTGTCATTTTTCTCCACATCTCTGTCATCCCCAATCCCTTTACTCCTCATGCTGCTTAAATCATCCGCAATCCACATAATTTGTGGCCATCCTCTTCTTTTTCTTCTTCTATAGTCATTTACACTCAGATTCAACCCAGGAAGTTACTGTGTGTTTGGAATAGGGAACTGGGTTGTCATTTTAAAAGTATTTTCTTGAGAAAAATCCTTATATTAAATTGAAGATTGCAACACAGCAGGTACATAGTTGTAAGTTGTAGCTGTCCAAGCCACCCCCTCTTAAAGAAAAAAACAGTTACCACTTGTCATTTAGCTCGTACGGACCTGTACTATCCTGTGTGAAAGTGTCGACTCTCATATTTACTATGAAACTAGTTTGCGTGCCGTAAAAGAAAAACTATGTTTTTAAATGTATAGTACATAGATTTGGAAAAGTACTGCTAACCTTGCCCCTCCAACCCTTCCTTAACAAACAAATACCGTTATTATGAATTTGGCAACATCTACCCTCTGTACATAGGGGGACACTGGCATAGCCCATAAGGTCTGTAGTAACTTCCTGGGTTGAATTAGAGTGTAGTTTACAGGTTCTTTGCTTTGTGGTTACGTAGGTCTATTTTGCAAGCATTTTAGCACATCAAGCGGCGTTGTCACATTTTATTCACTAGAATAAATTTGTATTTCAATTCCTTCTGGATTTTTTCGTGTTGAGACTTGAAAATTAAACACCATATTGTTTGCAGATGACCGAATAATAATAGCAAATTCCGAAGATAATCTACAGAAAGGTCTGTATGAACTTAACAAAATTACAGAAGAATATGGATTAAAGATATCTACAGAAAAAACAAAAATTATGGCATTTCAAGGTGTAGATCCTGTCAGAAGTAAAATTGTACTGGACAATAAAATTTTGGAGCAGATGAATAATTTTACATATATAGGATGCAATATCTCATATGAAGAAGAAAAGGATGTAAATGCAAAAATATCTAAATTTTTAAGAATTTTAGGGTTAATAAATTCTATCTTCAAGCCACAGTTAGTCCAAAAGCATTCAAGACTGAAAGTGTATAAAACACTGGCTCTTCCAACTCTTTTGTATGGTAGCAAAGTATGGACGTTGAAACAGAAGGATATACAGAGACTTAGATCTGCTGAAATGAGATACTTTCGGAGGACTGCAGGATACACAGTACTAGATCACAAAAAAAAAAAATGAAGACATCTTAGAAGAATTACACATGGAATCTTTAGAAAACAAAATTTCTGATTATAAGTCAAGATGGATACAACATGTTCATCGAATGGAAGATCACAGAATACCCAAACAAATGTTAAGATATCAACCTGCAGGAAGAAGAAGACCAGGACGTCCACTCAAAAGACTTTTGGATGGTGTTTCTCTTGAGGCCGAAACAGGTCAACAAATGGCCTAAATTCGTGAATGTACTATGATGATTAAAATATATATACAGTCAATATGCCCATTTCACCAATAAATGTTTAAAATGGTCAACAAGTTTCTACAGCCAAGCTGTCATTCTCAAGACCAGATATTGACTGTCAATATCTGGTCTTGAGAATGACAGCTTGGCTGTAGAAACTTGTTGACCATTTTAAACATTTATTGGTGAAATGGGCATATTGACTGTATATATATTTTAATATTGTATCACCAAGAAGATCAATTGTGTATTAAATACTATGATGATGATGATGATGATGATGATGATGATGAATAAATTTGTACTAACTAAAGATACTGCAAAAGACAAAAGTTACAACACTGTTCAGATAATTATATCCACATGGAGTAGACATGGAAACGTCATTAAAAATGCGAGGTAACTGTTTTCAGTTTTTGGTGATTGGAGCGGCGTCTTAGTAGCCTCTAACTACAACTCCCCGGCTCTACCTGACAGTAACAATGTATCTTTTTTTTTTTTTAACCAGAGGGAAACAGTTGCCTTTGATGTCGGCTGTAAACTAAATAACTGATCCGACTATACCATGTGACACCCATTCTACTATTCTTCTTGGGAATCTGTCTTCTGTCATTCTTTTTACATGACCATACCATTTTTAACACTTGAAATTCATATTAAAGCACCGTTCAGGTATTATAATAAGATATTAAATATAAAATTGGTACCTGGTAATTCAGTCGTCCTCAACTAAATTATTAAACTTCATAAAGTAGTTCCAATACGGAGACCTTTCAAAAACAATGTTTCATCTTCTGCATTTTAGCTGGTACTGATGTTGTTTACATACCATTTTAATTGATAGTTTTTTTATGAAATCAACAATAGAAGTTTGAAATTCATATTTTGTTTAACAACAATAACAATAATTATTTATTTATAATTGCAAATATTCACCGCGACCTCCAGATAGAATTGCAGCGCGCACCCCCCCCCCTCACGGGTCACGACGTACAGTTTGAAAACAGCTAATATATGTCATCGGAAACACTATAGTTACAAATTGCATACTGTATGTACAAAGACGGTGGAACGCAGTCAGACTGGAATCATACGGAACTTACCTTGGCATTGTTCCTCGCACTCCTGTTTGTCCATGTTGTTGTTGTCTTGTTGGTTGCATATCCTAGTACAGTTATCGCAGGATCTGCTGTGCTTATTACAGTATTCAAAGGATTTACATTTTAACTGTCCACAGACCTTATCTCCCAAGTTCAGGTCTGCCTTCACGATCACTAGCGACACTAATAGGCCTAACCACACCGACATCGCCACGTCCAGGTACACGTGTATTGCATCACGGTATTTCACTCACTGACTGCTCCGTTCGTCACAACTACCTGTAGTTCCGCATGTCCCCCCCCCACTACACACAGGTGGGGATAACACAAGTCACAGCCTTGCTCATAAAATTATTTCTGTTTTACTTTGAATGTCCAATTCATTAAAAAAATAACCAATACCAGGACCTGTTCTGTCGTCTCAAAGAAATTATTTGGTCCATATTTTCAAAGTCTTTCACTTCTTTTTCTTTAGGTTTCATATATTTTTCGTTTGACTTTTTTTTAGAAAAAAACTATGCAAAATAATAATTAACAGCAAGTGTGGCGGCTCCGTAGCGCTAGCGGTTAGACGGTCGTCTCTCACCACTGGGGTCCCGAGATCGAGTGTCGGTCACCCCTTGTGGGTTTCGTTGTGGACGAAACGGAGCTTGGGTAGGTTTTTTTCGTGGTTTCTCCCGTTTTTCCCCGCCAAAATTTCATTCCACCATTTTCTCCATACTCTCATCCATTTCATTCATCTGTCCCTCTGATGGTGCGTCAGGCGTGGTCGGTCGGCACCCTTGTCATTCACAGACCTCTACATATATAGGGGTTCATCTCATCTCATCCCTCGTCCCGACTCAGAGTTGGACCCGAGCTGATATTTATTTCAGAAGAAGTGTACAGACGAATGGAGAAGATTGCATAACAGTGAGCTACACGATCTTTATTGGAAATCAAATACAATAAGAACAGTTCAGTGTCGTAGACTATAATAATAATAATATAATAATAATAATAATAATAATAATAATAATAATAATAATAATAATAATAATAATAATAATAATAATAATAATAATAATACTTTATTTATTCTGGCAGAGTTAAGGCCATAAGGCCCTCTCTTCCACTCAACCAGTACAAATACAAATAAATATTCGACAAATATAGATATACACTATACTAATTATAAACACTTAAAGATACAATAAATGTAACAATGTAAATGTCATGTACAAACATTTTATAGGGTAATAACAATAATGATACGATAATAATAATAATAATAATAATAATAATAAAATAATAATAATAATAATAATAATAATAATAATAATAATAATATAAATATGATACATTATACGGGAAACACCAATTAATATATATATCTTACACTGGATAATAATGAAGTCGAGTTTAGAGCAAATATAAATTTAGATTTCTTTTAAAAGATGCCAATGTCCGGCAGCCCCTTATTTCTTGTGGTAGGGAATTCCAGTTGCGAGAAGTGGAGATGGTATATGACATGGAGTGATGTGATGTCCTATGTTGCGGTATATTAAGTAAGAGACTATGTTGTGATCTTGTGTTTAAGTTATGGTTTGAGGATAGATACTGGAAACGGGATGATAAATAATTGGGAATCGAGGTATGTAGGATCTTAAATAGGAGAATTAGACAGTGCGATTTTCTTCTCTCTTTTAGATGTAGCCATGACAATTCGTGGAATAATGGAGAAATGTGATCGTATTTTCGAACATTAAATATGAATCTGATACACATATTATGGACACGCTGCAGTTTGTCCGACAATCCGTCACTTATGTCAGTTAGTAGAACGTCACCGATGGGCAGAGCATGTGGCACAAATGGGGAATAAAATAGGGCCATCGAAGCATCTTGCAGGAAAACCAGAAGGAAAACGCCCAGTTGGTAGGCCAAGAATGAAGTGGAAGAAGAACATTAAACATAATAGATTATACAGGGGATGATTGGAAAACATTAGCTCAAGATGGAGATATATTCAGATGTTATGTCCGCGTTGACGTGAACCCCTAGGCTCGTTACTGCCAGTGAGTTAGTTATGGGGAAAGTTGGTTAATCGCACATTTCATTTAAGCAGTGCAGGCACCGTATTATTTTTTAAATAATACCAATAATATTAAACTAAATAATTAACTCACTGGCACTATCGAGCCCATGGGTTCATGGCCGCGCGGACATTCCTCTCCTGAGCTAATGTTTTCCAATTATTCCCTGTACTGTATAATCTTCTTCGCTCAAATAACGGTTAATGTTATTCTTCCACCTCATTCTTGGCCTACCTATTGGCCTTCTGTTTTTTTTTACAAGGAGCTTCTATGCACCTCTTTCATTCCCCATTCGTGCCACATTTCCTGTCCATCAGTCTACAAGACTTAACTGATCTTATTTAATCAGGTTTCCCACAAATGTCATGTCGCTCACTGTTATGTAGTCTTCTCCATTCACCCGTCTGTTCATCTGTCTTTGGTACAAAAATTTTCCTAAGAACTTAATTCTCAAATACTCGTAATCTTTTCTCCTCCCTTAAAATAAAAGTCCATTTTTCGCACCCATATAATATAACGCTGGGAGAATAACAGTTCTATATATTTTCAGTTTAACTTTTTTTGAAAGGAGTTGGGACAACAAGAATCTCTGTAATGCATAATAGCACGCATTTCCAGAATTGTGCCTATGTTTAATCTCTTTGTACATCTCATTCCTATTATAATAATTATTGTTCCTAGATATTTGAAATCAGCCACATCTTCAAAATTTCCCTCATTTGTCATTAGTTGTCCATTTCCATTATATAACGCATTTCTATGTGTGAACATATATTTAGTTTTATTGATGTTTACTTCCAGTCCCAATTTTTTAGATTTACTCAATAGAGTGTGCGTATTGGTCCTTACTATCTCCTTGCTATTGCTCAATAATACTATATCATCAGCTTAAACTAACAGCCTATTAATGCCATTGAGTTGTAGGCCTTCTTCATTCTCCAAAGATTTGAAGGCATGCTCTAATACAAAATTGAATAGCGAGGAGATAGTGCATCTCCTTGCTTAAACCCATTGTGAATTTCAAAAGTATCCGAAAACTGTTTGTCTACATTTAGACACATTCGCTTGCTCTTTGTATACTGTAGTTAATACAACTAATGATAATTTATTGTAGCTACCCAAATTCCTCACGATACTGGGTGAGCATCGGTCTCATACTGACCAAAATTCCATGAGAAAAAAAAAATCTTCTGCCATGGGGGCTCTAACCAGACCAAATCTGGCATCTTATGCAGTAAGGCATGATGCCTTAAGCTGCTCGACTACGGAACATAAAATGTTACCTTGACATTGTTCCTCGCACTCCGCTTCGTTGGTGGTGTTGCTTTGAAGGTTGCATATACTGCTACAGTTGTCACACGTATTGTATATTTTACAGTATTCAAATGGTTTGCATGTCATATGTCCACATTTTGTGGTGTCGCTTTGAAGGTTGCATATACTGCTACAGTTGGCACACGTATTGTATGTTTTACAGTATTCAAATGGTTTGCATGTCATATGTCCACATTTGGTGGTGTTGCTTTGAAGGTTGCATATACTGCTACAGTTGTCACACGTATTGTATGTTTTACAGTATTCAAATGGTTTGCATGTCGTGTGTCCACATGGGTTGTCTCCTACCCGCAGGCCTGCGTCTACCGCCACAATCACAAACACTAGCCACACCGCGTGTTTCATCGCCACGTCCTGCTGTTTCGCATTACTGTGTCTCACTGACTGTACTACCTACGATACCGCAACACTCAGGTGGGGAGACATAGCCCGCTAATGAAGTTATTTATGTTCTCCTCTGACTGTCCAACGTCTCTAAAAAATTAATAAAATGAAAATGAGTCATACATCAAGGAGTTCGACAAGGGTGTACATTATCACCTACATTGTTTAATACATATTTTGACAAGGTTATACGAAAATGGAAAAAATCAAGTCCAATAGGAATACAAATTAATAAGGAAATGTATATGAATATTTTAATGTATGCAGACGGTCTGGTAATTATAGAGAAGTCAGAGGATGATTTACAAAGAGCCATTTAGGCCTACATGTTGAATCAATTAGGACTCTATTATAATCTCAAAGTCTCAACTTCAAAAACTAAAATTATGGCCTTTTCAGGGCAAAGTGCCAGTCAGAGCAAAAATAGAATCAATAATGAAATAATAGAACAGATAGCACACTTTAACTATCTTGGTTCAGATATAACATATAGCTATGATTGGGATATACATAATAAATTAAACCGATATCAAATGATGTGTGGCACCATAAGAAGAACCCTCCGAATAACTCTAAGAGAAACTCAGCTCAGGTTTTATAAAATTATGGCTGTTCCTGTTCTTTTATATGGATCTGATTCTTGGGTACTTGCAAAAAAAGATATCTCTCACATTCAAGCCACTTAAATTAAATTTTTAAGATCCGTAAAAGTATGTACACGCAGATAGATTACACAATGAATCGATAAGAAATGAACTGGAGATATTTTTAATAGTTGATAAACTAGAAGAGCACAAATACCAATGGAAAGAACATTTAGACAGAATGGACAATACAAGATTACCCAAAAAGTTCAATACCTACAAACCACATGGAAAAAGATATTTGGGACGGTGGACTTGAGACCGGAACAGGTCGCAATGACTTAATCCTGGAAAGGAAGAAGAAGAAGAAGAAGAAGAAGAAGAAGAAGTCATACATAGGATGTCCATTCGTCCTGTTTTTTTTTCCGAGACAGTCCTTTTTTTTTTTTTTTGGAAAATGCCTGGCTGTCCCGAAAGTTTTTTTGGGGACGCTTAAATGTCCCGCTTTTGGGATGATGCTTTGTCCATGTATTTATGAATGGCGACTTTCGTTTTGTTCTTTACTATGTAATTATAAATATGAACGTTAGAAAGCACGATGCACTGTTTGGTCTATAATCTTTGTTTTTTAGTCTCATATATTGGTAACTAGTACATTTTTCAAATTGTCAATCCATGGTCAGTGCAGCTAATGTCAGAGATTTCCTGCTGATTCTGGTAAATGGCGGTGGAGAAGTACAATTTTAACTTAGATAAAAGAGATTTAGTTAGTGGATTTTTATACCCCTTGCAGCGATAAATAAATATTTTTAAACGTTAATAATCAATGACTTCAGTGTTTTTTTATTAATGTAGCTTAATTTTGTAATTTTAATGGACAATAAAAAAATAGGCATAACTTATATGCGCAATTTGTATAATTTGCTTCATACAATTTTTTAAACTTCCTTTTACATTTTGTTATTGTCCCATCTTTTTATAAAATGCCGCAGGCTTTTCCTTTAATTTTTTGTACATGTCCCCTTTTACATTGAAAAGTCACCCTAGAAAATACACTCTAGTCATACATCATCTCGTCTTATACACTGCGTGTTCTTCACAGCACAGGACCGCGGTTTCAGGTTCCTACCTTCAGACTTTTTTTTTTTAAGATAGGAACAAACTGTATAATGCAGCTTTCACGGCCGGAAATTATATTAGAATATATCGGGCTATAAGGCCGTGGTGTTTTAACAAAAGAGAGATATCCTGTATACTAGAGAATTAGATCATAAATTTGACTTACTGTGGAAATCGGTTAGTTTACGCAAATCCTGCATGACGGACTATAAATTGCACAGTCTATCTGATGAACATAAGGACACACTGTGGCCTGGATAATACACAAGAAAAATATTTGTGGTGAAATAAAGTTTAGTTGCGCTCAAGAAATTCTATGTTTATATATAAAAAGAAGAGGAAAATAAATTGGATTGGCCACTGGCTAAGAGGAAACTGCTTGCTGACGGATGTCTTAGAGGAAATGGTCAATGGAAATAAAGTTAGAGGCAGAAAAAGACATCAGGTGATATATAATGTTAAAATAAATTATTTGTATGCGGATACAAAAGGAAAGCTGAGTTAAGGAAAGAGTGGAGAATGCTGAGTTTGCAGTGAATAACCTGCTCTCGGGCAGAACACTATGTATGTATGTGGTGTGTGTGTGTGTGCGTGTGCGCGCGTGTGTGTGTGTGTGTGTGTGTGTGTGTGCGTGCGTGTGTGTGTGTGTGTGTGTGTGTGCACATAAAAATGAGGATGAGTCTGTCTTTATGGAGTCAGAAACTAGTGACTGATTTGAATGGGGTTTCACCATTATTTAGACTATTTAACTCATGCCCCAAATGAGAGTCAATGACCAATCACGTTTCAATTATTTTTTTATTTATAACCAATCACAGTCGTCTTTCGCCTTGAATTTACCAACTAAAGTTTATCATAAGTAATGCCACTCTTGATTTCCAAATTCTCTAGATAAATTCACTCCTCACTTCGTGAGTCTTGAATTTATTGATAATTTGGAAATCACTGTGGCATTTGTTAGGACTATTTAACGAATAAAATTAAGCTGTTTACTCACAAATCATTATTTAACTATAGTTATTTTAAAATATTTATATATTTAATGTAAACGGCGATGTTTGAAAACAAATGAGAAACGATAGGTACGCTTCATCTGCTTCTTTTGTTTATCACTGTAACCAGATCATACTATTTATTGCCAAAGGAACGCAATATTGTAAGAATGCTCTCTAGTGGAGAAAAAATGAAACACATCTGATTTAACATCGATTATGCTACTGTGCCAGCGTTTATCCACTAATACATGATCTATCTGGTTCCGAGTTTCTCCATCTGGGGACGTCCAGGTGTATTTATGAATATCCTTATGCTGAAATGTTGTGCTCTTAACAATGAGATTCTTTGATGTGACAAATGTGACTAATCTAACCCCGTTGTCGTTACTATCTTCATCAAGACTGAATTTGCCTACTGTTGGTTTGAAAATATCTTCCCGCCCCACTTTTGCATTAAAATCTCCTAAGATAATTTTCTTATGATATCGTGAAAGGCTATCAAATAAGCATTCTAATTCTTCATAGAACTCATCCTTGATCTTGTCATCTTTATCTTCTGTGGGGGCATGTACATTTACAATTATAAAATCATGTTGTTTACCCTTTAGAATTATGTATGATACCCTATCACTAACAAACTTAATATCTCGGATAGCAGATAGGATCCTCCTTCTGACTAAAAACCCCGTTCCAAATGCAGGTCTTTCTGCACCCCCATAGTATAATGCAAAGCTTCCTGATTCCTGACTACCTACTCCTGGCCACCTAACTTCCTGTAAAGCGACTATATCCAAGGGCGATTTATCTAATTCCGCGTTAATATCTCTAGTGCCTCGCTATTGTATAAAGTCCTAACATTCCATGTTCCTAGGAACATGTCCCTGTGTTTGAGCCTTTGGCATGGGTTCCCTGAAGTAGTCCCCGCCCGGAGAACCGAATGGGGGACTATTTGACCTCCGGAAAATTTTACCCCAGTTGAACCCATGTCCGCATTTCTTGACGGTTCTATTTTTACGGTGAAAGATCGTCACTCTTTCGACCAAGGTACTTTTTTCGTCTGGCTTATCACCTTCGACCAGTCCGGCATGGGTAACCCTATCGGCAGCAATGCTACCGCCGGCGTAGCTCTCAGGATTATTTAAGCACGCAAGCCACTCCACCACGACAAGGTAAAGATACCATGGAGGGGAAGATATAAGAACAGAACTTAATATATTTAATCTCTGTGAAAGAATAAAATATTATCAAAATGCTTATCTTCAGCACATATTACGAATGAATGAACAGCGCATATCAAGAAGAATATATAATTATAAACCAAAAGGGAGAAGAATGTTGGGAAGACCATTGAAGAGATGGAAGGACCAATTCGACCTATAATGAGATCGGAACAGGCCATTGGGCTTAATCCTTGTTGTTGATGATGATGAACCCATTGATGTCAAGAAGATCAGGATATGTAGATTCCTGGAACAACGCTAGGTATAATCAGCACGGTGTATCTAAAAATAATTACGTTATAAGTTTATAATTATTTTTTCTTTTTTACTTATTCAACTAAAATTTATGAAGTTGAGCACGACTGAGATATCAGGTATGTATTTTATATTTTTAAATTTGACTTCAACGGTGTTTCGTCATGAATTTTAATAGTATTGACTCATTCAACTAAACATAAAAACACATTTAATTCATTTAGGTGCAGCAGTGCAAGCCAGTGCCAGGTATTAGCTAGTTATATAATAATAATAACCATAATAAAACATTTGATTGAGAAATTTTCCTCTGCCCTCCGCGGCTTGAACAAGGATGTTACTGAGGATGTTTTTGAAGAGGACAATAGGTCAACAGGTGGTGTGTGATACGTCACCTACCTGGAATTACCTACCAACATTATAACAACAAATGCGCTAATATACTTCCCTCTATTCAATTCCTTCACATTTTTTTCTCATTTATAGACTACTAGCTAATACTCGGTGTGCGCTGCTACGCCTAAATAAATGAAAATGAATGTGCTATTATGTTTAGTTAAATAAGGAAAAGGAAAAATAATTATAAATTAACATTTTTTAGATACCCCTGTACTGATTACCCGCCTTGCCCGGGAATCTATTTATCCTGATCTTCTTTACATAAATGAGCTGAAATACGAAAATTAATGTGTTTTGTGTTTAGTTAAATAAGTAAATGGAGAAATTTCTATCGTAATTATTTTTAGATACCCCGTGCTGTTTACTTGGCGTTGTCTGGGAATCCACTCATCCCGATCTTCTTGGCATAAATGAGCTGAAAGACAACATTAATGTACTTCTTTTGATTAGTTGAATAAGTAAAATGAAAAATAATTATAAATGTATTTCGTAATTATTTTAAGATTCCCCGTACTGATTACCCGGTGTTGCCCAGGAATCTACTTATCTCGATCTTCTTGGTATAAATGAGCTCAAAGACAAAATTCGTTATTGTGAGTTATCATAAGTAATGCCACGAGTGATTTCCAAATTATCGATAAATTCACGACTCACGAAGTGAGGAGTGAATTTATCTAGAGAATTTGGAAATCAAGAGTGGCATTTGTTAGGACTATTTAACGAATAAAATTAAGCTGTTTACTCACAAATCATTATTTAACTACAGTTATTTTAAAATATTTATATATTTAATGTAAACGACGATGTTTACAAATGAGAAACGATAGGTACGCTTCTACTGCTTCTTTTGTTTATCACTGCAACCAGATCATACTATTTATTGCCAAAGGAACGCAATATTGTAAGGAGGAGCTTTCTTTAATATGGTAATTATAACACTGATAAATATTTGGTGAAACACGACTCTG
The DNA here is from genome assembly GCA_030220185.1 of Diploptera punctata. NCBI lineage: Eukaryota > Metazoa > Arthropoda > Insecta > Blattodea > Blaberidae > Diploptera > Diploptera punctata. The sequence goes on along the minus strand of JASPKZ010003829.1, from coordinate 285,504 downwards.
ATTGGTCGTAAAACAGAAATCATTGAAACGTGATTGGTCACTGACTCCCATTTGGGGCATGAGTTAAATAGTCCGTAAAAGAATACCCGCCATGTGCTGCTATGCTTGCACAGGAATCTACGTACTTGACTCGATCTTCTTGGCATCAATGAAAGACAAGAATGGTTATTGTGAGTTATCTGTAAGAGATAAACATATGCTGTCGCGGACTTTTTGTAGAGATTTTTTTTAGATATTCAATTAATTTTGTGTATTTTTCATGGTTTAGGCAGCGTAAGCCATTTAAGCGTCCAAAGAGCTACTTTTTTTCACGTTTTCCATTACAAAGGGCGATTTTTAAGGGTGTAGGTGTTGAGTATCACAACTCTCTTATAGCCCATGTTCATCCCGGGAATCTCTTGAACATTGTGCAAAAAGTCCCATCACAATCGGATCAACAGTATGGCCGCGCATAAAGTACAAACAAACATTCATGTTTATATATTAGACTAGCTAATACCCGGCGTGCGCTGCTACACCTAAATAAATTATGTGTTTTTGTATTTAGTTCAATAAGTAAAAGGAAAAAAAAAAGTATATCGTTATTATTTTTAGGTCCACCGCTGTGGTCTCGAGGTAGCGTTCTGCCTTGTCACGCAGCGGGCCCGGGTTCGATCTCCGGTCGGGGCAGTTTTTCTGGGTGAGGTTTTTATCGGTGTTTTTCCTCACCTGTAAGACAAATGTCAGAAAAAACTTTAAGGCCCAAACGGTCCCCGAAATCATATGGCCATCATCCTTATCATTATCATCATCACCATCACCCTTCACCGGTGTGGAAAGCAACGGGAAGCTACCACACCTACACAATTCCCTAGTAAAGCTGCAAGCATAGCATCTGCCTTCGGGCAGAATTACTATGGATGGATTATTTTTAGATACCCCATGCTGATTACCCGGCTTTGCCCGGGGATCTACGCATCCCGATGTATTTGGCATAAATGAGCTGAAAGACAATATTCGTTATTTTGAGTTATCCATAAAAGAATATCCGCCGTGCGCTGCTATGCTTACCCGGGAATCTACTTATCCTGATCTTCTTGGCATCAATGAAAGACAAAATTGGTTATTGTGAGTTATCCTTAAAAAGATAAACATATGCTGTCGCGGACTTTTCTGTAGAGGTTTTTGAGATACTCGGTTCTGTGTACAACAATTTTGTGTATTTGTTATGATTTAGGCAGCGTAAGTCATTTAACCCTTAAATTCGTAATGTATCCTTTTAGATTTAATATTTTTAATAAATGAGAAGAACGAACAAAAAGAAACCCCTTAAATGTGTGTCTAATTATACAATATACATAATAATAACAGTTATACAAGATTCCGTTTTCACTGCGGTCCGCCACAGTCAAATAACTAGTAGAAGAAATATGTGTTTTGCGAATTTAAGGGTTAAGGGTAAAAAGGGACTTTTTCACATTTTTCACTTCAAAGGGCGTTTTTAAGGGTGTAGGAGTTGAGTATCGCAACTCTCTTATAGCCTAAGTTCATCCCGGGAATCTCCTGAACATTTTCCAAAAAAGCCCCATCACAATCGGATCAACGGTATGGCCGCGCATAAAGTACGAACAAACATTCATTTTTATATATTATATTTATTATATGCTTAGATAGTCTAGGAGTTAGGCTTGGTCCCAATAGTCACGGGCTCAAACCCGGGCGGACTCGATTTATCTTTTAGGATGGAAAAATCCGAGGGACAAGACCTTGGGGAGGGACTTTAAGTTGTGGGTCCCGAGTCTGAAGATTTTCTGATTTTAAAGAACCTCAAGCCTAAATTAAAGCCTCTGGGCAAAATTTGATCGGTGTTTCCCATCCGAGTAATACTTTTGATGCGTACTAGATGCTTCTTTGGGGCGATGAATTTGACACTCGCTGACAAATGTAGGTAAATAAACTAACTCACTGGCACTATCGAACCCGTAGGTTCATTGCCTCGCGGACATAAGCTCTCCACATACCCCTTCCCTGAGCTAATATTTTCCAATCATCCCCTGTATAATCTACTTCCCTTAAATCATGGCTAATGTTTTTCTCCCACCTCGTTCTGGCCCTTTTCCCTCTGGTTTTCCAACAAGAAGCTTCCATGCCCTTCTTTCATCGCAATCTACGAGACAACTGTTCTCATTACATCTGGTTTCCCATAAAGATCATGTAGTTAATTGTTAACGTAGTCTTCTCCATTCGCCTGTCTTTTCGTCTCTCTTTAGTCCAAAATTTTTCTTGAGAACTTTATTCTCAAATACTACTGTAGGGAAATAAGCGGAAGTAAATTAATATAATAAATTTAGGAATTTTTAACATTGAGGTTTAATTAATTTATTTTATTGTAAGCCTATGTTTTTCCCTTTACAGAGATTTAGGCGCTCTCCCCCTACAGGGAAGAATTTGAACCATACTAATTTAGTTACACTTGTTTTCGTATAGATGTCATTTTTGAGTGGTCCGTGGTCAGCGTTCCGCCTCATACTGACATCTAGGAAACCAAGGCAGTACTAGGACGGGAAATTCGGTAAATTTTGCTTAGAGGCCTTTTCATTCAGGCTTAAGGATTTTTTACGAGCCTGAAAATCTTCAGACTCGGGACCCACGGCTTAAAGTACCTCCCGGAGGACTTGCTCCTTTGGATTTTTCCGTCCTAAAAAATCCATCTACCCCGGCCGGGTTTGAACCCGCGACTCTCGGGACCAGAGGCAAGGGGCATAACCACTAGTCCACCGCGGCCGATGGTTTAATTCATAAGAATTAAATGAATCGTGATTACTTCTTACCTCATACATCTACGTTTTTTTTAACACAGTACTGCAGTATCAGTGACCATCATCACCATCCTTAGCTGTGTTCATAAAAGTATGAGGTAAGAAGAAATCACGATTCATTTAATTCCTTGGAACTAAATTAGCCTTGGTTAAGTAACTCCCGCAAGGGAACACTTTTGTATTACATGGGGATATCCTATATTCTGCCAACACATAGACATAGGCGATCTTATCATCTAAAACAATGCAGCGTCTATTTATTTATTAATTACATTTTTGTTTATTTTTAATGATGCTAAGTAATGGTGAACATGATGAATTGTATCCTGTTCGACCGCAGTAATCTGGTGGTTATGTTCTTTGCATGTACTTCCAAGGGTCACGGGTTCAAACCGACCGGGGTCGATGCATTTTTTAGGATGGAAAAATCCAAAGTACGAGACCTCCGGCGAGACTTTAAGCCGTGGGTCCCAAGTCTAGATGTTTTCAGTCTCGTAAAAGATCCTTAAGCCTAAATAAAAAGGCCTCTATGCGAAAATTTACTGCTCGTTCAACACCCCAGAAATACCTTCGTGTGCCTAACTATATGTGTCATTTAGGCGATGTGCAGGTAATTAAGCGTAAATAAGTTAGCTTATTTTTAGAAATTTCCGCTAGGGATCACGCGTGTCCCCACGTGGGACGTATGGGGTATATACACATTTATCTACAGATATCGAGTGACAAGTGGTTAACCCAGAAATAATTATAAGAAAAGTATTTAATCCCTCCCCAAAAGAAAAACTAAATCGAATTAACCCATTCGCTTCAGGTTTAAATGATCAATACATTTTCCCAGAAACCGGATTAAAGATACCGTAAATTATATTGTCTTTTTTCAGACATTCAAAACAAACAAAATATATCGGTACTGGAGATCAGAATAAGGATAAAGGCAAAAACACATTCCTCTACTATTCATAAATGTTAACAAAATATTACCTCGCCAAGGGATGTACAGAATATTGAAAAATATACAACAGAGTTAAGCGAATATACATAGTCTTCTGAGTTAAAGGCCATTTAACTGCCGGCGAGTCTACCTCGTCTTTTGAGTCGAATGGGTTAATAAATATACTCCTGCTGTAACAAGGGTAGAAGAATGAACTAAAGCTGAGACCGGGGTAGGAGCAGCCATAGCCGCTGGTAATCAAGAAGAAAAAGGGATTTGAGCTCTCTTTGTTAGTTCATCACCTCAATGAGACATCTAGCAGGCAACTAAGGTATTATTTAAATGGATGAAGATAGGTTTAATTTTATACACAGCACTTTTTATTCAGGCTTGTTGTTCTTTAAGAGCCTGAAAATCTTTAAGACTCGGGACCTGGGGCTTAAAGTCCCTCCCAGAGGACTTGTTTCTTGGATTTTTCCATCCTAAAAATCTATTGACCTAAGCGGGATTGAACCCGCAACCTCGAGACTAAGAGATAAGGAAGATAACCACTAGACCACTGTGGCCGAGAATCCTATTTACTATACAGTAAAAAAAATCTGTGTCTCATATTGTTCTAGCAGCCACATTTTTTGAACCAAACTTGGCATATAAAAAACATAATTCTCCTTCTTCCATCTAATGTAGACAAGATGTCTGTTTTTCTTCAATGTATTGCCTCAATTGTATTCAGAAACATATTGATAATTTTCTATTTTATTTTTATATTTATTCTTAATTAAAATCCCCATGCCTTCCTTGGCACATTGGCCTTTATCCACCCCACTATAAATTAATATATAATTAATAAACGTTATTATTCCTTTTTTTCTTACTTTCTATAATAACACAGATATCTAAATTTTTCTCTTTAATTTACATTAATAATTCCTGATCTCTTGTGTTCCAAGAACTAATATTCCACGTTCCCAATCTTAATATATTCTTCTTTTTCCATATTTGTGTCCGTGTTCTAGCTTTAGTCATCTTAGTGGAATTAACTCCATTCTGAGGCAATATATTGTTGGAGGGAACGCCAAAAATTTCCTGTAGAGTAGTTGATAAAGTTATAAAATTTATTGCAGTTCCAGATATTTTCATTGGTGCTCTGAGCTGAAATTTTACCCTCCGGTGATTTTTCCGGACCAGCCTTCAGGTAGCAAAAAAAAAACTTAATTGGGCTCCTTAAATCGTGAGAGTGGAAGGCAGGGATTCTACTGAACACAAAACAACAATTTTTTCTTGTTTTCTTCTTAAAGAAATTGAAGCCATAGGTCCCTTATGATATTTATTAAAGTTCTGTTATTTAGGGATACAATTAAAACCAGGGCGTGCAAGAATAAAAAAAAAATTATCAAAGGCCTCTTGTTTGAGGTATGAAGTTGTGTTATGTGCCACAGGAGTCATCACTTCAAATTCCCTTTCAAAGGAAACCATACTCAGAGTTAATATGACTGAATTGTGTACGGGATTGTCAGTGACAGAAACATTGTTCTTAGGCAACATCATATTTTTACAGAAAATAAGACTGAATAAAACATAAAATGGTACCAATAATTAGGGACTTTCATTTCTTATTTATTTATGACAAAAAATTATATATGGGCCTACCTAATCAGACACTTACACTTTTCCCATGATGTTGATAGATATCCCTTATTTGCAATTTCATTACAAAGAGAATTTATGCTCCTTTCTGACTAACCTGTAAATTCTGCTCTTATTTTCACCACATCCTCAATGGCTAATGTAGGATATTTTTCACTAAATTGTTTCAAAATATTCAAAATAAATAGTATCTCTCTACTTTTAAAATTGTTTCCTTTCAGATGCTTTAAAACATTCTACAGAATTGGCCATTTTGAAACAACTGAAATTCCAACACGTTCTGCATTGTGTATGTGAAAGAATAAAACAATGCATGGTGAAATTAAATGTTTCTTACCTCTCCTCATATAAATCTTCTAAGTAGATCACGATTTCGAGACCATAACTGTCTCATCTTCAGTACTTTGTCGCCAAGAAAGTACTGAAGATGAGACAGTTATGGTCTCGAAATCACGATCTACTTAGAAGATTTATATGAGGAAAGGTAAGAAACATTTAATTTCACCATAAATTAAACCTCATAGTGATTAATTCCTATAAAAGTTAAAAACAATGCATGTTTAATAAATACGGTGAATCTGGTACATTTTACCTCATAATTATTTGTGTTTCATCTGACATGTTCGATATGCTGTCCTTAACATCATCAACTTGTCCAGACCGTTAAATTTTTTGTTGTTGGTTCTGGATGCTCCCACTTGATCTTTAGCTTGACTGAAGAATTTGTTGTTGGTTCTGGATGCTCCCACTTGATCTTTAGCTTGACTGAAGAATTTGTTGTTGGTTCTGGATGCTCCCACTTGATCTTTAGCTTGACTGAAGAATTTGTTGTTGGTTCTGGATGCTCCACTTGATCTTTAGCTTGACTGAAGAATTTGTTGTTGGTTCTGGATGCTCCCACTTGATCTTTAGCTTGACTGAAGAATTTGTTGTTGGTTCTGGATGCTCCCACTTGATCTTTAGCTTGACTGAAGAATTTGTTGTTGGTTCTGGATGCTCCCACTTGATCTTTAGCTTGACTGAAGAATTTGTTGTTGGTTCTGGATGCTCCCACTTGATCTTTAGCTTGACTGAAGAATTTGTTGTTGGTTCTGGTGGATGCTCCCACTTGATCTTTAGCTTGACTGAAGAATTTGTTGTTGGTTCTGGATGCTCCCACTTAATCTTTAGCTTGACTGAAGAATTTGCAAATCAAATATTTTCACCAGGAATTTCAAAATTTGCAATCCTATATTTATTCTTCTAGTCCACTGCTGTGGTCTCGAGGCAGCGTCCTGCCTTGTCACGCAGCGGGCCCGGGTTCGATCCCCAGTTGGGGCAGTTTTTCTGAGTGAGGTTTTTATCAGGGGTTTTCCTCACCTGTAAGACAAATGTCAGGAAAACTTTAAGGCCCAAATGGTCTCCGAAATCATATGGCCATCGCAATCATCATCATTCATATTCATCTTAGATTAAGCTTAGGATTAGGGACTCTCCTGGTTCACCACTATCATCATTATCACCCGTCATATCATCGGGGCAACGTAACCCCACCGTCCAGGTACCCCAACTTCAGAAGTGGGTTACAAGTAAGCCATGCCAGGAGAGAACACCAGGAATGTCGAAAGACAACCTCGGGCATTTGAAAAAAAAAATATTCTTCTGAAAGTAGATTTCAACATTTGAAATTTCAAGGAAAAAGATTTGATTTGCAAGTTCTTCAGTCAACCAAAGAATGGAGTGAGAGTCGACATCCAGGGCTGACAACATAAAATTCAACAGTCTGATCAAGCTGATGATATGGACAGTATATAAAGACATGTCAAATGAAACAGAAATATTTAAGAGGTATGATGTACCAGATCCACGTTATTTATTAAGAACTTCAGACTGTTACTTCCTATTGTAATTTATGAATGCTTATTTAATCTATTTATATTTTAATTATGAGAAGTATTAAATTAGTAATAAAACATCGAAAGAAGCTCTACTGACTTTATAAAGTAATGTGTAAATTCCCAATAAAAGTCTTCTTAATAAAGAAGCCACCATTTGCGTGATTGATTAACAGTTTGTAGCATTTGGCGCTCGGGAATGAATAATGTATAAGAGAAAAATTTGCTTTTAGATTGGAATACTCAGGTAACTCAGTTGGTAGAGTATTGGCATAGAAAGCCAAGGGTCCTAGGTTCAAACCCACTCTGAGCGTATATTTCTCTCTTCAAATATAATTTCTCCTGTATAACTTATGCAGACATGAGCTAGAAAATATATATTTTTATTTTTTTTATTTCGAGCGTTAGCAAACTACATTTTCTTTGCACGGTTAAAGGTAAGATGGTTATTCGACTAATGAAACCCTCAGGGGTCTTCATCTAGGGGATATGTGGATGGCGACTACAAGGTGCCCAAGCTGTGCAAAACATTTCTTCCACTTACTTGTGTTTTGCACTCTTTTAACTTTACTATCTAACCTCTTTTTGGTTAACTCTCGTTTTCGACCCTGATGCTATTAGGGCATCCAAGGGCTAGGGAGTCCTTCCTTTCTTCCATTTCTTCTTCTGTTTATTTTCTTTTCTTCTCCAGAAAAGCCTGACCAGAGGCTATAAGATGGCAGCCCCATTACTGGTCTTGCCTTCCTTTGGCCAGCAACCAATCGAAGGGACTATTATTATGCTTTCAAGTCTTATACGAGAATTTCCCATAAGGGAAAATTTTCTATAGATCGTAACAGGCCTTGGCCTAATACTTGGAAGGAAGAAGAAGAAGAAGAAGAAAATGCAGTCATATATCTGATTTGTTTACATTACAACTGGAACTTATCTCGGAATAGGTACAGCAAGGTATAAAAGACAAATGAGTTACAGTATAAGCAATATATTTATTTATTTATTTATTATATAAAGACATATAAATACACACTTTCTGGTCCCACACACGCACATTATAATACTGTTACTACTACATAATACTACTGGGAGGGGCTCACACACGTTTACACTTTATCATCTCATCATCTGGCACTAGCTTTTGGCAAGCGTTACCTCACACTCATACACTAATTTGTACATTGAACAAGAAATACATAACTATATTCATGAAACTGAACAGGCTGAGTAACTTATACAACAAAAATATTAATTGGAAACCTCATAAAATATAACCCTCTCACCTGGACATGTTCCATCACATTATAACTGTTTGAAGTAAACTTAAAACATTATATCATTTCTATCATTATTATCAAATAACAGAGGATGGCGCAAAGTTTGTTTACAATGTTTGGGGGATGAAAGGTGAGATCATATTAACTTTTTTTACATTTTATAGCATGAATAGGAGAAATCTGTCTAGATTTCACATCATAAAACTCCATGATTTTCACAGAACCGGTTTCTGGAGCCATCGCTCCAATCCTCAGCCAAAACTCAGACTTTTGAAATTCCGCCATTACTATAAACTTCCAAAACTACCATCTGGTGCTAATTTTATTAACTTTGAGATTAAATTTTGCTCTCGAGGAACTTCAAAATTCATGATTATATATTTGTTCTTCTGAATGTATATCTTTTCCCAATTTTGGTTTCTCTAAATGTTTGAAAAGTTTAGTTTCTCTAGCAAACTATGAACTGCAATTGCCAATTTTTCAACTTCATCATTTTTAATATCACTAAAGTTTTTTTTTTTTTTTTTTTTTTTTGGAGTCTCTAAATTCCTTTTAGTTTTCGCTGTATATTTAGAGAAGTCTTTGGAATCAACAATTTGGGAAAAAACATACATTGAGAAGAACAAATATTGATCCAAGACTTTTTAGGAAAAAAACACTATGAGGTATTATGATGATCTTGATGAAGATTTTCGGGCTGTAGGCTGTGGTCGTGAGGCTTGTAGTTCCCCGACGTTTCGCCAGAGATTGCATCTGGCATCCTTCAAGGGTTGTCTCTGGCGAAATGTCAGGGAACTACAAGCCTCACGACCACGGCCTACAGCCCGAAAATCTTCATCAAGATCATCATAGCAACTCCGGCCGTGAAAGTCTACGTGAATACACTATGAGGTATTATTTATTTAAGAAAAATTGGCAGTTCTTCAAGATGATATAACAACTGTTGTAAAAGTAATGAGGACTGAACTTAATTGGGTCTCAAAACTGGTCTAATAAAGGACATATGTCTCCTATCTATTGTGTGAAAAGGATCAATATTCATCATCATTATAAAGTACTGCATCACAAATTTTTGTACATAAACATTTTTTCATAGAAAATCATAGATTTGTGACCCAAAATCTAATAAGACATTTTTATTTTAAATAAATAAGTTTGGTCTGTATTATTCTTACCTCATATTGTTGTTTCTATTAGACATATGTTTCAAGGAATGTTTGCCTCATCTTCAGTTGGTACAGAGTGTGTACTAGCTGAAGATGGGTCAAACATGCCTTGAAACACGTCTAATAGAAACAACCATATGAGGTACGAATAATACAGACAAAGTTGGAGTTGGATAATGAGTTGGAGTTTGACTGAAGATGGAAGTAAAATTTACTTTTGAAACCGGTAACATGAAAACGTGCAACTTTATGAGGTGAGATATTAAAAACATTATCTCCAACTCAATCATAAATTGTAAATACCTCATAGTATTACTTCCCACTTTGATTTTGATTAAAAAATACACAGACCAAACTTATTTATTTAGTAAAATCTCATAATGTTAATATTATTCGTTTTTAAACATCTTAATGATGGACAAATTATATTTGAAAAGAAAAATATACGCCTAGACTGGGGTTTGAACCCAGTGGAAGAGCATTGACATAGAAAGTCAAAGGTCCTGGGTTCAAACCCCAGTCTAGGCGTATATTTTTCTTTTCAAATAAGTCATTTTTATTTCAATTACCGTACCACAAAGAATTCATAATAAAACTTGCACACTTACATTATTGTCCCTGTGACAGGTCTGACCAAGTGGCATTCTTGTATATCACAGACCTTGAATAAAAATGGCTTCATAACATTTCATTGCAGAATTTGGCATTATGCTGGAAACAAGTAGATGGTTTACTTTTCACTCATGGTGTATTAAAAATATTTTTTGTCACAGCTTAGCCAATTTGACAATATGAAGTATGAATGTCCCCTCCCATAACTAGCTTGTTTTATGGCTTCATAGAAAATTACACGTGGGATATAAAATATACACAACTTGAACCTCACAGTTGCTACAGCAGAAAAAACATAACCTCACTCGTTAACAGCTTATGTATTCATTGGTCCCAAGTAGGGACAAGAGTTACTTAACCAGGGATAATTTAGTTATTAATCTTTGATATTAAATTTACCATTTCTTACTGAAGGGGCACGTAATGGTTAAGGCACTGCGCTACAAGCCAGAAGGTCGAGGGTTCGAGTCCCGGTGGGGGTCAGGATTTTTAAACTGACCCAAACCCTATAGCGGCACCATGGCCCTGGGGTCGACTCAGCCTCTAACGGAAATGAGTACCAGATGCTTGTTCTGGGGGTAAAGGCGGCCGTCATGCAGGGCTGACATAAAGTGCCGATTGTCCGAAAAAGTGGAAGCCTTAACCTCCCACTACCCCAAGAGCCTCTCGAGGCCTGTCGTGGGATCACTTTACTTTTTACTTTTTTACTTCTTGCTGAAAGACAAATTTTATTTCCTTTATTTCGAATGTTAGAGAGAGAGACTTCAATTTCTTACATGCTTAAAGATAAAACTATTATTCAACCAATAAAAAGGCAATCATACATCTGGTTTGTTTATATTACAACTGCAACTTAGCTCGGAAGATGTATAGTTTAAAAATTCTGACCTGATCAGAAATCAAACCTGTGTCCTCTGGCTTGCTCCTTACTGTCTTGACCACCTATGTTAAGATATCCTTTAAGTTCTTAAGGGCATTGATAAAAAATACCATCCAGTGAAAAAGAATGGATATATGCTGAACACGATGTTACACTGTGTATAATTGTGAGGTTATTATTTTCTATACTGTAGTTACAACCACTGATCAGATTTTAAAGGGAAAATCTTAACATAACAAATATATATGTGATAATTATTGCCGGAAAGTTGAACTTCTAAAAAGAAAAGATTTGTGTTTTATCACATCTAATATATCTGAAAATGTCTGTTTTGTAAAATGTACTAGTTCATTCAATAAGTAATGCACATAATTTTAGTTCTCGATTGCCTTTAATTGGAAATGAATGAAATGTTACAGAACATATCTTTGATCCTTCCTTTATAATATCACGAAGTTTCATTGTTTTTGACAGATAACTGTGATATAATGATGTTTTTATTATTAATTTAACATTTCTCAATGAAAGATAAATTATATTTGAAGAGAAAATTTTTCATCTAGACGAAGACTCGAACCCAGGACCTTTGGCTTGCCGGGCCAAATGCTCTACCTACTGAGCTACCGAGGTGAGTTACGATCTAGACACAAATTTTTCCCTTATATATGTTGTAATTCCCTCTCACCAAATGCTTTTGAAACCATTGTTTCTATCTTTGCAAATGGCGGCTTCTTAGTTAAGAAGACATTTATTGGGAATTTAACATTACTTTATAAAGCTAGTAAGGCTTCTAATGATGTTTTTATTATTAATTTAACATTTCTCAATGAAAGATAAATTATATTTGAAGAGAAAAATTGCATCTAGATCGTAACTTGCCTCGGTAGCTCAGTTGGTAGAGCATTTGGCCTGGCATCCAAAGGTCCCGGGTTCGAGTCTCGGTCTAGGCAAAAATTTTTCTCTTCAAATATAACTGTGATATACTTTAGTTTTAAAATGATGGCAGCTCATGAAACATGTACAAAGCAGAGAGCTGTAATATATTATAATAAAGTAAATTCTCATTAAAAATGTATTCTTGAATTTAGAAGCCATCAGATGACACTGATAGCAACGGTTATCTGCCTCAGATGAAAAGAGAACAGTATATGAAAAAAAGAAATTGGCATTTGCATTCGGTTGCCTGCCTGAATGGTGTAGTGGGATCACACCATAGAGAAACTTCGAATAGAGGGGAAACTGAGTACAGTGACATCTAAAAAATTTTGGTCGTTTACGATGAACTACAATGAGCAAACTACAATGGTAGCGCTGTTTCGTAGTAACAGAATATGTAACTAAATAAAACAAATGCAAGGCACACGGCGTGTTCACCGGTGTTCACTCGGGATTATGGGAAGTTAGCCATTTTGTAAATTTAAATTTTTAACTGATATCCTTTCGTTCTATGTAGACGGTACTGTAAATTATCGAAAGTTAAAATCATTACTTAGATTTTATTTTACTCTAATTTGTAAGTAATTTCAAGCTTGTCTACATTTTTAATGTGAATCTATTTTCAAAGATAAACCTACTAGAAGTGATAAAATTCTAAGATTTGTTAGGTTAGGAAGAGTGATGTTAGTGTACAGCCATTTCTAATAAACATTATAAAAATGTGACTTTATAATGGATTTCAGATGTACGACATGGCTAAGGTTCTTTAATAAATATTGTATAAAATATGTATATGAGAATAAGGGGGTAGGTCAATTCTACATATTTATTAAAAGAGCTCATAATGCACGTTTTTAAATTTTAATAAACGAAAATAAATTAACATGTTTTATTTATTTACATTCTTCCCTTCTGTTAAAATTAAAGAAAATCTCTAGTTCTGAGAGACTGGGTATACATAATTCCAGAATTTAAGATTAATTAATACGTTATTTATTCCTATAAAAGTTAAATTCCATGATTATTCACCAGATGGCATTATATTAATTATAATTCATAATTTTACCACCAGGCGGGTGCTGAATTTCATATTAATACCAGAAAAAAATCGAAAAAATTTAGATGTAGTTAGTTGTTCTACACTAGCGCCGCTTATGGCATGTACGCAAAACTTGCCTACTTTCTTCTCTGGTACTCTGTGGGATCACACTAGCATATAAAGCTAAAGGTCTCAGGTTCAAATCCCGATTCAAGTATTAATTTTTCTTTTCAAAATAACCAACATCATCTGAACTTATGTACCGAAATCAAGTTTTCGATACGTGGGTTACATCATAATGCGCAACCAATATGTCATAGCGTCTCCATTTCTTCTGTGATATTAGTGAACAGTGCAAATTTTCTCCTACATACCCCCCCTTTCCTTTATGCGCCGTGTTCTATCGCGCATCCTCCCCTCTCCTAGTAAACCCTCAAATAAGCTGTGCTTACTAACATCAATGTCATCTTCTGTTTATTAATCAAAGGGTCAAGTCGATACAGCTCGGAGGAGCTTGTTTTGTTTATTGGTCCCTTAGGCCAGGGTAGGGCCACATGGACCATGTACCCTAGCCCTTGGCGGGACTAGTGTGAGTGAATAGAGTGTACATATGTTTCATTATTATTGTTTTGTTTAGATGACCGATAAGGTTATTGTTTCTTTTCTCAATTTCTTTTTCAATGTCAAACTATTTTTTTTATTATTTGAATGTTATATCTGACTGTTTTTTGACTCTTATTAAATATAAGTTACCAGCTTTTAGTTAACTTCTGTCTATTGATTCAGTAGCTAGTCATGTCAGATATGAGTATAAAGTTCCAAAGTTTTCTCAAGCGAATATGATTCCCTCTTTCCTTGAAACTTCCACGATTGTAATCTGTATAGCTTACAATATATTACATGCTTAACAATTTATTGAGGAAAGGTGAATTAATCTTTGCTTTTTATGGACCCGGGCAAAGATATGTTAATTTGAGCAATCTATGTTCTCAATTCAAGGTAATTATCAACAACATTGGTGCGATTCAGCACCAATACGGTGCACTTATTTAGATTAGATCATTTGAGGCCGTTCCTTTGAGATTTCAAGATGTGGTTCGTCAGTACATCTTAATTTTGGTCTTCCTTTATCTTTTCAAAATAAAGATCTAAATTTATCTATTTTTTGCAAATTAATCCATAAATTTATTTCATGTTGAAATATATATACAAGAGGGCATTCCCTTTAAAATCCTTCAGTTGGTTATATTCAGCTAACGTATGACACATGTCGTGTCGAACATAACACTGTCCAGTTTATGTCGGTGAGATGTTGATGCCATCTTTTGGAAATGTTGACAACTACTCACCAAACAAAGACACTCTATAATAACTATATCTCACCCTGTATAAAACACGCAACACTCTGTATTTTCATCCATTACAACATCACACACAACTAACAAATTTATTATAAAAATCAACTTAAGTGCAAAATGGTAAAAAACTCATTGAATTTCCCTGTTGAAGAAATCTCTGCACACTATTTGTGATACAGAATATACTCACTTTACTTGTTATTTTAAAAATTGCAGTAAATTTTAATTATAATCTATTTTTGTTGAGTGAAATAAATTTTATATATATAATAAATATTATATGAACATAAATATAAGCTTTGAACAAGTTTACAAAATGTAATAAATCTTTATGATTAATGAATAATAAAAAAGCCCCACAGCAGTGAAATGTTGCATATTTGGGCATGGGTTCCTGTTTTAAAATAAGGAATTAATTGTCTGGAATTGCATTCTATGTGTTGATTTAATTGATTACACTAGGTAACTGATGTGATAAAAAAAATACCTTTAGCAGCAAAATTTTGCAAATTTGGACATGGGTTCCTGTTACAAAGTAAATAATTAATTCTCCAGAATTGCATCCTATGTATTGATGTGACTATTAACTGAAAAAAAGCTCCATAGTAGTCAAATGTTGCATATTTGGACATAGATTCCTGTTATAAAAATTATTTTCCAGAATTGCATAGTGTTCTGACATATATATTAACTGTGCTAGATAAATAATGTAACAAAAAAAACCATATCAGATATAAGTTGCATATTTGGACATGGGTTCCTGTTATAAAGTAAATAATTAATTCTCCAGAATTGCATCCTATGTGTTGATGTGACTATTAACTGAAAAAAAGCTCCATAGTAAAATGTTGCATATTTGGACATAGATTCCTGTTATAAAAATTATTTTCCAGAATTGCATAGTGTTCCGACATATATATTAACTGTGCTAGATAAATAATGTAACAAAAAACCATATCAGATATAAGTTGCATATTTGGACATGGGTTCCTGTTATAAAGTAAATAATTAATCGTCAAGAAGATGCTGGCTATACTAAATAAAGTATATTATAAAAAAAGGAGCCAAAGTTTGCATATTTGGAGATGGGTGTTGTTATAGAGGGTGAGGTATGTTCAGGTAGCTTGTATGAGATTCACTTGTGAAGACCCTGTATGTAGTGTTAATACTGTTGCATGCAGTTCAGAAGCTCGAAGGTATGATCTGCTTCTCGGTGAAGATGGGCCCCGTGGGGTTCTGCACTACGTAGTGGGTGAGGCGAGTTGGCAGACAGCCAGTGTTAAGTTGGTAGAACTCCACCAGCTGCAGCAGGTCGTAGAACTTGGTCATCCCACTGTCCAGAGAATAACATACCGACTCCCTCAGTGGGTCCAGCACCTTCAACAAACATATCACTTTAATAAGTTATGTAGATAGGAAATAACAGTATGAGGTTTTTTAATATTGTTTATTTTTTATTTCACTCACCTCATACTTCATAACTCCTAGCATACCCAGTGTTTCGTCACATCCTTTGTGATATTCTCAATGCTGTGTCACGTTCACAACTGACGTCTGGCTGCCTTCTATCCTGCAGACTGATGTCAGTTGTGAACGTGACACAGTATTGAGAATGTCATAAAGGATGTGACGAAACCCTGGGTATGCTAGGAGTTATGAAGTATGAGGTGAGTGAAATAAAAAATAAACAATATCACTTTAAGTTTTTAATCTCAAGAAATTGCATTATCACACAAACTGCATAAACAAGCAAATTTTTCATCATATCAAACTTATGTCCAATTTTGTCAGCTTATAGAACACATCTTTCTTTTCTTAACCCATTTAAATCGGATGACGAGCTGAGTTCGCATGATGTTCTTAAGCACTAAAATCATATGACGACCTGTGGTCGCGCAGTGCAGAGATCGAAAAAACGCATTTTTAATTTATTTTGCTGCTCATAGATATCTGTTACATACACTTTTTCTTCTTCTACACATTCACAAGAATGCTATTTCATCCCCTCCATGCCATTTAGAAATTTCCGGAACGAGTTTTACCCTCAGAAAAAAAAAATGTGTCAGTAGTAAGAAAAATGGTGCCAAGGAAAGTTGAGCTGAGTTTTCCGTGAGAATATGCAAAGTTCAAATTAGCGAGTCGCTCACTGGTCATGCATGAAAGTAGTTTTTCTTTCGTAATATTGGCAAGAAATTACCTAGAATTCTCAGCAATAAAACCACTTCTGTTATTTTCATCTGCTAGAGATATGCATTTACGCTTGCGTTCCGCAAATAAAACCATATACGATGTCTGTGTCGTACGATATTATGCCGATTCTCCTGTTCTTCTAGTTCAATTCTTTGGTAGACTCTATCAAATTCCTATTCTCCACGTATACCGAAAACATGATCAAAGTCTTCAAGGTCCGACATCTTGGATAAAACAGCAAGGCAGGCAGCAAGGTTTCAAGTACATCGTTACCATCAGTTCCCATCGGGTTGCTCATGATTTGTTCTCTGGAAAGTCACCTCGCCAGGTAGCTTATGGAATTTCAACAATTATTATTGCATGAACAGATTCTTGAGTACACAAAATGTATTTGGATGCAACTTTCTCAACAGAGTACATGTTGAGAATGACTTTTACGGTCTAATGAGTTCAAAGATACGAGCCTTAAAATAATGGTTTTATGGCCACTAGTCAAAGATTTACCAGACTTGTGTTTTAAAAAATTAGGTGGTGATACAGCAACAGAAGACCTGATATCTTCAGCCATTTTGTTGCATCAGAATCGACTGAAGCATGACCCAAAGCAACATCTATATGTAATAACCTATTTTAAGTTGTAATTATTGATTAGGTATATTTTAGAATGCTTTCTATGTTTTGAATATTATTATTTTCATTCACAAAGTATAAAAAGTATAATCAGAGGACATATTTATAATTTAATGAAGGAAACTACTTTTTAGCATACTTATTGCTTCTACAACGTACGTCAGTGTCCATAACCAATGAAAAGCGAGCAAGTCACATTATTTTGTTTTGACGAGGATCACTTTAAGAGTGGATAGTGTTTAGTTCATATTGCATAAACAATATGTTAACATTATTTTCAGTCTGATCATCTTACCTCAATATTAATGTTGATTTGTTTTTGGACATGTTTCAAAACAATTCTGTTTTATCGTCAGCTTGTCCAGACAAGATAAAACAGAATTGTTTTGAAACATGTCCATAAACAAATCAACATTAATATTGAGGTAAGATGATCAGACTGAAAATAATTTAATTAAAATAATCTCAAAATATCACTTCCTAAAATTAAATATTAATATGTTAACAGCTTCACCATGAGAAGGTAGGGATTGGACATTGGGTTATTGTCCAGGTTGGTCCTGTAAGCTTTCAATCCTGAAAGAATTAAAGGGTCTCCTCCCTGTTAAAACAATAACCCTTTACTTAGAAATGTAACAAATTGAACCAGTTGACTGCAACTTACAGGTTGTATCTGTGTGTGTAGCACTTTTCCACTGCACTTGAATGTCAGCACATAGGATCCAGGACTGCTGCGACTCTCGCGCACCAGAAACACTCTGCAAGCAAATGAACAAGATAATGACAGGCAATAGACTACATTTTACCAATATAAAATTCTTTTCCTCATGACTACCAACATTAACAACAAAAGTTAAGTTATATAAAACATTAATTGTATGTTGTGGACACTCTCAGCTGCTGAAATAATGAAATTAAATATATTTAAAGAAGCCTCCAAAAAACAAGACAGGATAAAATAAGAAATTAATTCCTTTGGAGAGAAATGAATGTCACCACATCTGTTGTTAAGAGGATTGAAAATCAAATGCTTAAATGGTTTGGCCATGTACAAAGAATGGAAAATGAAGGATGGCCAAAAAATATATACCAGTGGTCACCCCCTGGAAGAAATAAACGTGGCAGACCAAGATGGAAATGGAAAACCTACGTCAAAACTATAATGGATGATAGGAATTTGGAACCAGGAGATTGGAATGATAGAGATAAATGGAAACTGAAGATGGCAAATCTATAAGTGGGGGAAAGCCGAAGAAGAAGAAATATATTAAAAGGAAGATGACGGTGGGAATTCAAGGAACTATTTGTGAAAATAGCAGGCATAGAATTAGAATTCAATGGTGGCTCCGTTGCGCAAGTGGTTAGACGCTCGCCTCTCACCGCTGGTGTCCTGAGATCGAGTCTCGATCACCCATGTGGGTTTTATGATAAATGAAACGGAGCTTGGGCAGGTTTTTCTCGGGGTTCCTCCCTTTTCCTCTGGCACAATTTCATTCCACCATTTTCTCCATACTCATCTCATCCATTTTGTTTCATTTCATTCATCTGCCCCTGTGACGGTGCATCAGGCGTAGTCGGCCAGCACCCTTGTCATTCACTGACCTCTATATATAGGGGTTCATCACATCTGATCTCTCAACCCGACCCTGAGTTGGACATGAGTTGAGGATATATTTTTTTAATTAGAATTCACTTTTTAGGAATTAATACTATGAGATTATTTATTTAAGAAAAATTGTGTCACAATTGCTCACAATTTGGGAAAAATATCTACATAAAAGAAAAGAAAAGGAGAAATTAAAGAATTCTGAAATTCCGGGGAAATGTGATTTGATTTTGAGGTTCTTCAGTCTACCAAAAGAGGGAGCATGAGGCAGTTCTCCAAGATGACATAACAACGGTCATGGAAGTACTGAGAATGTAACCTAATTAGGTCCTGAAACTGGTCAAATATGTAAGAAGGATATGAGATGAAGTGATTCAGTTTTTCTTAAATAGAATTAGAAATTGAAACAATACTTAATTCCTTACTTATTTCAATGTTTTTATTATTCATTTCATACATCTCTATGATGGGTAAATTATATTTGAAGAGAAACATCATATGCTCAGACTGGGACTCGAACCCAGAATCAAAGCCAAAGGTCCTGGGTTCAAGTCCCAGTCTGAGCGTATGATTTTTCTCTTCAAATATGATTTATCCATCATTGAGATGTATGAAATTAATAATAAAAACATCAAAAAAAGCCATACTGACTTTATAATGTAATATAAAATTCCCAAATAAATGTCTTCTTAATAAAGGAGCCGCCATTTGCAAAGATAGAAGCAAAGGTTTCATAGCATTTGGTGTGCAGTAATTTACAACGTATATAATAGAAAAATTTGCATTTAGATTGGAACTCGCCTAGATAGCTTCATCGGTGGAGCGCTGGTTTAGAAAGCCAAAGTTTGAGCCCCAGTCTGAGCATTATGACATTACGGCTATTTGAGTCTAGCCACAGCTTCTCCTTTGTTAAGAGCTTCAAGATCATGTTAATTTAGTTATACTTATTTCCCTACATATGTTACAGCTTACTGACCCAGTGAGACATCTTAGTGGGGAACTAAGGTATTACCTGGACAATGAAGGTCGGTAAATTTTGCTTAGAGGCCTGTTTTTTAGGCTTAAGGTTATTTTACAAGCCTTAAAATATTCAGACTTGGGAGCCATGACTTAAAGCCCCTCATGGAGGACTTGTTTCTTAGATTTTTCCATCATAAGAAATCCAATGACCCCAGCCAGGTTTGAACCCGTGACTTTCGGGACCAGAGTCAAAGAACATAACTACTAGACCATTTTGACCAAGAAAGAATATTGTAACAATTATCAAAACAGTGGGATTAAAATGGTTAGGACATCTCGAGTGAGTGTTGTAAGAGCTTGTACCAAAGAAAATATTATAAATAAAAGTCATGTGTGTGTGTGTTCTAATGCCACCTACTGCACTTTATATGCTTCTGTTTCTACACTGGGCAGATAGATAACATTAATATATTAAAATTCATCGGAGAACATATTGTTTAAACAACTCACCTCATAGGATTCATGCTTCCATGATATCGCGATTTCAAACATAGTCATGTTCATCGTCAGCCATAACTCCGACTGACGAAATTCTTCGGCCGTCAACTATTCTATTGTCGCCATCTTCAGTGCTGCCATCTATGGTTCATAAATTCAACCATAGATGGCAGCACTGAAGATGGCGACAATAGAATAGTTGACGGCCGAAGAATTTCTTCAGTCGGAGTTATGGCTGACGATGAACATGACTATGTTTGAAATCGCGATATCATGGAAGCATGAATCCTATGAGGTGAGTTGTTTAAACAATATGTTCTCCGATGAATTTTAATGATTATACCTCATAATGTTTACTTCCCAACATTAATTAAATATAACATTAATATAGTCTATTTTCAAAAGCACAACTTCAGAAGACACTTTAAGGGTCGTATGTTAGAACATTACTCTCTACTCAAATTACTTCCAATCACTAGTGAGCTGATTCACCATGAGCAATTGCTGAGAACGAATTAACAGCCGACTTATCGGTCATGCACGAGAGTCGACGTTTTCGTAATATTGGCAACGAATTACCCAGAATTCTCAGCAATAAAACCACTTCCGTTATTTTCGTCTGCTATAGAGGAATGCATTTATGCTTGCATCCCGCAAATAATACCGTATACAAACACGTCTGCGACACGCAATATTATGCCGATTCTCCTGTTCTTCCAGTTGAATTCTTTGGTAGACTCTATCAAATTCCTCTTCTCCGTGTATACCGAAAACATGATCGAAGTCTTCAAGGTCCGACATCTTGGATAAATGTTGGATAAAGCAGCAAAGTACATCGATTACCATCGGTTCCCGTTCGGTTCCCTTCGGGATTTTAATTTGAGTTGCTCATTTAAGCTACCTCCGCAGGTAGCTTACAAATTTAACCAATTATTATCGCATGAACAGATTTCTGAGTAAGCAAAATCGTATTAGCATACAACTTGCTCAGCAGAGAAGGCATTTTACTGTCTAATGCGTCCAAACATGCGACCCTAAGTGAATTATGTATTCTTGTAAAATATGAGCCGTACAAGAATAAGGTAAAGTGATCCCACAACAGGCCTCAGGAGGCCTTTGGGGTAGTAGGAGGTTAAGGCTCCCACTTTTTCTAGACAATCGGCACTTGAAGTCAGCCGGGTTATCAGCCCTGCGTGACGGTCGCCTTTACCCCAGAACAAGCGCCTGGTACTCATTTCCGTTAGAGGCTGAGTCGACCCCAGGGCCATAGTGCCGCCAGAGGGTTTGGGTCAGTTTAAAAATCCTGACCCCAACGGGACTTGAACCCTCGACCCTCCGGCTTGTAGCTCAGTGCCTTAACCACTACGCTACGGCGTGCCCCCTCCGTACAAGAATACCACATCAAATCTTAAATTACCAGCCACCAGTCAAGAGATCTTTGGGCAGACCCTTCAAACGTTGGATTGAGATCATAACAGACCCCTAGGTCCATCACATGAAAGGAAGAAGAAGAAGTATTTTTGAATTGTATACAGAGAGGAGTGTAGGATTAAGTATATGTTTATTGATGTTTTCAGTATTAATTTAACACATCTCATTAAAGGATAAATTAAATTTGAAAAGAAAAATTTTAGCCCAGACCAGGACCCGAACCCAGGACCTTTGGTTTTACCATACCAATGCTCTTACCAACTAAGCTACCATGGTGAGTTCCAATCTAGACACAAATTTTTCTCTTATATACGTTGTAATTCCTGCGCACCAAATGCTTAAAGCTGTGGCTTCATCTTTCAAATGGCAGCTTCTTGATTTAGAAGACTTAAATGGGAATTTAAACATTATTTTTAAAAGCCAGTAGGGCTTCTATTATTAATTTAACACATCTCATTGAAGGATAAATTAAATTAAATTTTAAAAAGTACTGTTTAAATTCCCAATAAAGTCTTCTTAATCAAGAAGCCGCCATTTGTAAAGATGAAGCCACAGCTTCAAGCATTTGGTGTGCGGGAATTACAACTTATATAAGAGAAAAATTTGCGTCTAGATTGGAACTCGTCCCGGTAGCTCAGTTGGTAAGAGCATTGGTATGGTAAAACCAAAGGTCCCGGCTTCGGGCCCCGGTCTGGGCAAAAATTTTTCTCTTCAAATTTAAATGTAATAATTATAAACAGCTTTGGGGATCCGATTTGAACTCATTCTTTCAAGATGGTGTTTCCAATTTAGTTGGTACTGTTTAATATATTCCAAAATTGGTGTAGTCTTCAATTCTTTTAAGATATCGGTGTTCCTTTTCCGATCCCATCTGGTGTAACCCGCTGTTCTGCGCATGAATCTCATTTCACAAGCCGTTATTCTGCTTTCATGTTGTCTTTTTAGTGTCCATGCTTCACTACCATAGGTCAACACTGGTCTAGCCAAAGTGTTGTATAAACGTAATCTGGTGTTTTTTTGTACAAGGGATGGTTTCATAACTTGATTAATAATTCCCAAACTTTTATTATAACTAGTAATTTTTTCAGCAATATCCTTTCATCCCAGATAGAGAGATAATATCCAAGATATTTAAATTGATTAGATCTCTCTAAAATTTTATTCTGGAGACAGATTTTACTTTGTATCGGGTCCTTCCCATGAAATGCCATAATTTTAGTTTTGTTAACTGATATTCCCATATTAAATTTGGCAGATATTTTTTGTAAATTATAAATTGATCGTCGCAAATAATTTTCAGAAAGTGCCAGAAGAGCTAAATCATTTGCAAAAAAGAATAGCATCGAGTTTGAGGTTCCTATTGATGGGTATATATCCTTGTTGTATTTTCCTCCATTTGTTTATTAATCTATATGCTAGATAATATATATTTCAATTATTCTTATTTCCTTTATTTCGAGTGTTAGAGAGTGAACTACATTTTCTTACATGCTCAGAGGTAAAATCTTTTTTCAACCAATGCAGTCTTACATCTGCTTTGTTTTCATTGCAACTGGAACTTAGCTCGGAAGAAGTATAGTGTTATCAAAGGTCACATCAATGTGTAGTCCCAAGAAGTGAGTAAGTAAGTGCATTTTGAAAGAATGAGTATTGTACTGACCCGTCAACAGTGCCATGCCTGCTGATGAGCTGCGTGGCATGTTCCCTGGTCATGCCGCTGTGGAACCACGGCTGTGTAATGTGGATGCCAGCCTTCAGTCCTCCAGATACTCTGAGCAAACTAGCACTTCTAGCTGAAGGCCTCAATCGTCTCTTCCAGGAATATCCCTCTGCTACTGCGATAGCTTTTGCTTCCTGTGGGTCTTCAACTATCCGACCCACACTACCCGTGAAGTCCATCGCAACCCGTGATCTCACACTCTCCTGCAACAACAATCATCAGGGCTAGGGCTTGTATGTAAATACATATGTGTTTTTGCATTAGTAAAAATTAAATTTTTAATATATTAGGGTATTTGGAGTGGTTTAAGACACATTTGCTTTTCCATATTTATACATATTTTGGAGAATAGCATAGATTTTACATATATAATTCTCTTTTTGCCCACAGCAGAGAACATTTGCTTCCAGTGTCAAAGACAAAAAGAAAATTATATATATATATATATATATATATAAAACCATCCACAGTAATTCTGCCCGAGGGCAGGTCTTTCACTGCAATCATAGCATTTCCATGCTATGCTTTGCAACTTTACTAGGGAATTATAGGTGTGGTAGCTTCCCGTTGCTTTCCACACCGATGAAGGGTAATGATGATATTGATGGCCGGATGATTTTCGGGGACCGTTGGGCCTTAAGCTTCCTGACATATGTCTTACAGGTGAGGAAAAACCCCGAAGAAAAAACCTCACCTAGGAGCCTGTCCTGACCAGGAATCGAACCTGCATGACAAAGCAGCACGCTACCTCGAGACCACAGCAGTGGACATACATATATATATACACATTATATGAGGAATAAAAATTGTCTGCATTGGAATACCTGCATGGCATAAATGGTAGCATACTGGCATACAAAGCTAGAGGTCTCAGATTCAAATTCCAGTTCAGGTGTTAATTTTCTTTTTCAAATAAGAATTTGAGCAATCATCGCAAGTGTTAAAATTTAAACATTGAAATAAATATATATTCTAAATTGGACAGAATAAGAAATCAAGTAATTAGATAACATATGAATGAAGAATCATTCAATTATAGATTTTGTAAAATTCCCTTGTACCTCTTTGCCCAACAATAACCCTTCTCCAACATCTATAAAGATAATGAAATCTCTGTTAAACAAGATGGCAAATTATCTTCTTGGGAAAAGATCAACACTGGAGTAAGACAGGGATGTGGACTTTCACCAGTGCTTTTCATTATATATACGAATAGAATAATAAACGAATGGAGGAAAACACAACGGGGATATATACCCATCAATAGGAACCTCAAACTCGATGCTACTCTTTTTGCAGACTATTTAGCACTTTGGCAATTTCCGAAAATGATTTGCAACGATCAATTTATAATTTACAAAAAACAGCTGCCAAATTTAATATGGAAATATCAATTAACAAAACTAAAATTATGGCATTTCATGGGAAGGACCCCATACAAAGTAGAATCTGTCTCCAGAATAAAATTTTAGAGAGATTAATCAATTTAAATATCTTGGATATTATCTCTCCATCTGGGATGAAAAGGATATCCCTGAAAAAATTACTAGTTATAATAAAAGTTTGGGAATTATATTAATTAAGTTATGAAACCATCCCTTGTACAAAAAAACACCAGATTATGTTTATATAACACTTTGGCTAGACCAGTGTTGACCTATGGTAGTGAAGCATGGACACTAAGAAAACAACATGAAAGCAGAATAACGGCTTGTGAAATGAGATTCATGCGCAGAACAGCGGGTTACACCAGATGGGATCGGAAAAGGAACACCGATATCTTAAAAGAATTGAAGACTATGCCAATTTTGGAATATATTAAACAGTACCAACTAAATTGGAAACACCATCTTGAAAGAATGACTTCAAATCGGATCCCCAAAGCTGTTTATAATTATATACCAAGAGGACGAAGATCACTGGGCCGTCCTATGAAACGCTGGAGGGAAAATTTTCTATAGGATCGTAACAGGCCTTTGGCCTGGAAGGAAGAAGAAGAAGAAGTAAAATGCAGACAATTTCAATGGTAAAGGTAAAGTGATCCCATTACAGACCGTAGGAGACCCTTGTGGTTGTAGGAGGTTAAGGTTCCTACTTTTTCTAGATAATCGGTACTTTATGTCAGCCAGACTGTCAGCCCTGCATGACGGCTGCATTTACCCCCAGAACAAGTGTCTACTACTCATTTCCACTAGAGACAGTCAACCCCAGGGCCACGATGCCTCCAGAAGGATTGGGTTAGTTTAAAAATCCTGACCCCACCAGAACTCGAACCCTCGACCTTCTGGTTTGTAGTATTGCCTTAACCAACTATGCTATGACATGGCCCCAATTGCAATGGTAATATCATGCAAAACGAATAGATGATGAAAGGTTATCTAGAAGAATTTTTAATTGGATTACAAAGAGAAGGAAAGGTAGAGGCAGATCAAAAAACACTTGCAGCAGAAATAAATAATGTAATGAATGAAAAAGGATTGAAAGAGTGAGACAGGGAAGATAGAGAGATTTGGAAGAATAGGATAAGAGTGTAGAACATTGGTCGTCCCACACCGTAACCAAGTGGTTAAGACAAGATGCCTTGGCATAGAACTGGTTTGAGTCGCTATGGGGGAAGACATTTTCTCATGGAATTTCGGTCAGTATGGGACCAGTGCCCATCCAGCACTGTGAGGAATTTAGGTAACTACTATAAATAGTAGCTCCATGTTGAGAAAACCAGTTATAATGGTTAGGAGACCCGATATGCTGACATGTCACCCCTACACTGGCTGGATAATTGTCCACATCTATGACTAACACATGTGGATGTGAGGTCAGCATCCGGTTGGTAGACCATGGGCCTTCTAGGTCTGTTGCACTGTGGAGTTTGTTGTTTAAATTTGTACAATACTGGTCACAGGAAGATGTCATAATACAACATGAACCTGATGATCCTAATTTGTATTTAATTGTAAGGCCATGTTTTCCCTTTACAGAGATTTAGGCGCTCTTCCCCTACAGGGAAGAATTTGAACCATACTAATTTAGTTACACTTGTTTTCGTATAGATGTCATTTTTGAGTGGTCCGTGGTCAGCGTTCTGCCTCATACTGACATCTAGGAAACCAAGGTAGTACTAGACGGGAAAATTCCGTAAATTTTGCTTAGAGGTCTTTTCATTCAGGCTTAAGGATTTTTTATGTGCCTGAAAATCTTCAGAATTGGGACCCACGGCTTAAAGTCCCTCCCGGAGGACTTGCCCCTTGGATTTTTCCGTCCTAAAAAATCCATTGACCCCGGCCAGATTTGAACCCACGACCCTCGGGACCAGAGGCAAGGAGCATAACCACTAGTCCACCGCGGCCGATTGATGATCCTAATTAAGATCGTAAATAATTATTTTTTAAAAACGGAACATGTACTGAACTTACACTAGGCACTGAGCATGTTATTCCGTCCACTTGCTTCTTGTTCTTGAAGGCTCTATAGTTCTCACGCAGCTGTTTCCCATACTGCAACACAGTAAACACATAATGTAGTGAATATTTAATTTTAGGAAGTTATATTTTGAGGTTATTTTAATTATATTATTTTTGGTCTGGACATCTTACCTCAATATTAATGTTGATTTGTTCTTGGACATGTTTCAAAACAATTCTGTTTTATCGTCAGCTTTCCCAGAGAGTCATCTTACCTCAATATTAATGTTGATTTGTTCTTGGACATGTTTCAAAACAATTTTGTTTTATCGTCAGCTTTCCCAGAGAGTCTGGGAAAGCTGACGATAAAACAGAATTGTTTTGAAACATGTCCAAGAACAAATAACATTAATATTGAGGTAAGATGTCCAGACCAAAAATAATATAACATAATGTAGTACCAGAAATATACTTTTTAGTTGCTGAAATATTCAAAGTTCTTTACAACCTTAAGGGTGAGACGGTTTAACTTGTTACTGACATTTTAAGCAAACAAAGTTACTCTTCAATATATTTGCACTTTGTACGAAGTAACACTATAAGATTAATTATTATGAGTTACTTATTTTGACTCACCTCATATTTTTTTTTATATTCCTGCAGACTATAGTTCCATCGCATTTCTAGTCTGCAGGAATATAAAAGAAATATGAGATAAATCAAAATAAGTAATTCATATCAATTAAAAGAAACCTCATAGAGTTATTCTTTTTCAAATATTAAACACTATGAGATATTAAACTGTTATAGGAAATATCACTATGAGGTTTAATTTAAAATAAGATTCTTTCCTCCTCACCTCATATCCTGTCTTCTAATTACAAGTTTCGTAATCTTAATGCTTACATCTTGAGTAGTTACACAACCAATTTAACTTGTACAGGAATTAATCACTATGAGGTTCAATTTATGATAAAATCAAATGTTCCTACCTCTTCTCATATAAATCTTCTAAGTAAATCGCGATATCGAGACCATAACGGTCTCATCTTCAGTACAATCTAGGCGACTGATGTTATGTCGATCGGAAGAAACACTTCTTCTTCCCTCTGTTGGTGGACCAATGAACCTCTGGATCGAAATTCCCGCAAATACTGACCAGATCCAGAGGTTCATCGGTCCACCAACAGAGGGCAGAAGAAGTATTTATTCCGATGGACATAACATCAGTCACCAAGATTGTACTGAAGATGAGACCGTTATGGTCTCGAAATTGCAATCTACTTAGAAGATTTATATGATGAGAGGTAGGAAACATTTGATTTTATCATACACAACCAATATTCTATTGTCCAGGAGCACTTCTTACTCCATCTGTTGGTGGACTGACGAACCTCCCAATCAAATCAAATTCCTTGGGAATTTTGAATTTCATTAATTTTTCTTTCTTCTTTTTTTTGAAAGTGGATTTTTTTTCTGAAACAATGAGTTCCTTAGGTTTTTCAATTTGTTTTATTAAATTGATCTTTCTTTCAATTTGATGTTTTTCCAATTCCCCATTTTTGACATTCCTGAGGTGTTCCTTTACTCTGGTTTCCAAATTTCTTTTTTGTTTTGTCTCTGTACATTTTAACTCAATCTCAGCGCTTAATCTGGTAAATTCCTGATTTGTTTTCTTCTTCAATCTTGTCATTTTTGTTGGCCTTAATTATCCTATTAAGGCTATATTTATTTTTTGCTGCCAATCTTATTCTATCTTTTTAAACATTTTTTGGAATTTGTGTTGCTTCAATGGATGATGTCCTGTGCCGTAGTCAAGTGGTTAAAGCAAGAAGCCTTGGCGTAGAGCTATGGGACTTGCGCTGGTTCGAGTCCCCATGGGGGAAGAAATTTTTCTCATGGAATTTTGGCCAGTATGGGACCGGTGCCCACCCAGCATCGTGAGGCATTTGGGTAGCTATAATAAGTAGTGACTCCAGGTTGAGAGGACCAGCTATTACGGCTGGGGGACCTGATATGCTGACCACGTGTCACCCCTACACTGGCTAGATGATCGTCTGCCTCCGTGATTAACACATGTGGATGTGGGGCCAGTAGCTGGCTGGTAGGTCTAGGGCCTTCAAGGCCTGTTGCACTTGGAGTTTTTTTTTTCAATGGATGATATACGAATTTCTTGAATTAAAATCTATTACTGAAAGATTATTTTCATTTTATAATTCAATAATTTCTAGAATAATCATATCGACCCCCCTGTTGATAAAAAGAGGTGCAGCCCCTCTTCACTGATGATTTCCTAGAGTTATAGAAGGATTAAGATGGAGTTTTCTTCTTTTTCTTTTAGAAGTGTATTTTTGGTTAATTTTTGTCTTGTAAACTTATTTATTTTCCTGTGTACCATGCTTTTTTTTAAACATGTTACATGGATTGTGTGTTGTTTTTCTTTTTCGTTATTTTCTCTGTTCATGGGTATATTTACTAATCTATGTGTCAAACTATTGAACACTGCTTCTGATATGAGATATATTTAAATTACATCATCATGAACATTTTAGTAGGATCTGTCACCTATAGTTTACTCAAGGTGATCTTGGTGAATCCATCTACATCGTGACCTTCCCAAATCTCTTTCCCTGTGGTTGATGTTGTAGAGATAGTTTGGGTAATCCTCCCCTTTCCATCTTCAAAACATGTTGTTTCCAATTTTGTTGATATTTTGTTATATCATTTATTATATTTTCGACTTTCAATTTATTTCTGATATCAATATTTCTTTGATAATATGTCAATTTAAAATAAATTATTTATCACCTCATCTCATATTCAGCCTTCTATTCAGGCTTGATCAGAAAAAAAAAACATTAAATTGAAAGAAATGCTAAATTAATAAAACAAATACAAAAACCTAAATACCTACATTCAGTAAAACAAGAAAGAAAAAATAATGAATTTTTAAATTCCGGCAAAGTTGAATTGATTTGAAGGAAGTAGCAGTATTTAATTATGAACGAACAGTGGTTATGTAAATAGCTCAGTGGTAGAGCACCAGTAAGTAAAGTTAGAAAGAAGTCTTGAGTTCAAATCCCAGCTCAAGAAGATATTTTCCTCTTTAGATGTGTTAGGAATTAGTTTAACATGATTTCTGACCTTGGCGAGCCTCATGGCGGTGAGCCAGCAGGTACGGGCACGTTCAGTCTCACAGGCCAGGCACCGCAGCGGTTCGCTGTCTCCAGCCAGGCACAATCCAAATTCAGTCGGTGCTCGGAATTGGTTCCTAGCATTCAGTGCTGTGTATACGTTCACGTCTGACAGTCTTGCCAACACCTCAACATCAGAGCTACCACTAGCATTACCATTCTGAAACATAACATCAAGAGATCACTTTTTATTCTCAAAATAACATCATTAGGGAGAGTATCACAAGAGCTTTCTTTTTGTCCATAAATTACAACTGAAGCATATGTTAATTATAGCCTCAATCAAAGATATCTTTTTACATCTCACCTCATAAAATTCTTGTGATTTTCACAGGACTAGTTTCAGGAGCCATTGCTCCTATCCTCATTCAAAACACTGACTGTTAAAATTCTTCCATTACACTGGTCTACAAAAATTAACTTTTTTTCTTTCACATGAGTAAAAATAATAGATTCTAGAAGTATTTTTCATGCTGAATTCAAATATCATTTCAGTTTTTCCCGATCAGACAGGAGTTTTTTGTTTGATGTTCATTTGAATTTTTTATAATGCTATACATTTTGACTTACCTAGAAAGTGGTAAATAGTGATTTTTGGTCATATTTTGCATCTGGAACATCTCTCTTCTTGGTACAACAATAGTTAACCAGCTATTAGAACTCCACTTGCCTTGGTACCTGTTTTCTATTGTAGACATTTGTTGATGAAAACGCTCACCGTGTTCATCGCTGACAGCCCCAAGAATTACCGGGAAGAAGTCTAAGTGAGAGTCCAAGAAGTGAGTTTTTAAATACCGGTACATGTTGCTTTATTAGAATCCAGAAGATCAGCCACTAGGCCACAATAGTTTTCTGCTTTGTGGTTTCCAAGGAAATTGCAACATATATTTTTGAAAGACCGCCAGGCTGCTTTTTCAACTGGATTTGTCGGTCCTCGGAATGTTCATCAGCCATTAATGATCATATTTGTGGTCCTATTAAAATTCCTTCTTTCAGTTTAGCCTCACTGATTTTGGGAAAATTTTTTATTTCAAGTACAAGAATCCTTCAGAAAGTTTATCCATAACTTTGACGAAAATTTTCATTACTCCTAATTTAATATACAATGGAGGTAAACATATTATTTCAGGATTCACTAAAGGGACATGTGACACATTTTTCTGGCCAGGGATAAGAGATTCGCGTTTAGGCGAATGTCAGATTAACAGGTCTGAACATGTCAAAACATGAATGAACCTGAGCAGTCTTGTCTTTTGATGCTTCAGCATGATATTATATATAATTTCCTTGAATACAACTTGAATAAAATCGCTAAATATAGAGTAAAGGCTCCTATGAAAGGTCAAAGAGAATGCTACAATAAGATTTTAAAAAATAGCTGTCACAAAAAAAACTGTGCCTGATGGAAAAATTCTGACTACATTTCTGATTTCAGTATGAAAAAAATGCACTAAATTCACTAATCAGATTTCTTGTGAAGAAAACCTTGTTGACCAGTGTTATGGACCACTTCAATAGAATGGATAACAAACATCATCATAATATATGGTGTGACAGCCCATTTTGGGCCCTAGCCTTCCTCAGGATGTCCTTCCAGACTTCTATTTGATGCTAAATTCTTCCAATTTCTAATGTTACTAATTCTAATATCCTGCAAGACATCATCCTCCCATCTTAATTTTGGTCTTCCAACTTCTCTGGTTTGTAATGGTTGTGCCATATAGATCTTTTTAACAGTTTTATTATTGTCCATACGTATCAAATGTCCAGCCCAGACCGTTCTATTAATTTTTATACACTTCACTATATCGGGTTCTGATAACAACAGAATCCTAAAACACTAGACCACTAAAAGGTAAAGGTAAAGTGATCCCACAACAGGCCTCAGGAGGCCTTTGGGGTAGTAGGAGGTTAAGGCTCCCACTTTTTCTAGACAATCGGCACTTGATGTCAGCCGGGTTGTCAGCCCTGCGTGACGGCCGCCTTTACCCCAGAACAAGCGTCTGGTACTCATTTCCGTTAGAGGCTGAGTCGACCCCAGGGCCATAGTGCCGCCAGAGGGTTTGGATCAGTTTAAAAGACCACTAGGACCACTAGGACGAAGAAATGTAGGAAGACCCAGTAAAAGATGGACAAATCAATTCTAACATAAGATCAGAACACTACTTAAGTTTTAATCCTTGATGATGCTGCTACTGGCGATGATAAAATAATATATATTCCGTAAAATCGTCTTGCTGAGAAATTCGCTTAGTTTACGCAATCCCTGCGTGACGGATTTATGGTTTCTTCTTCTGTGGATATTTGCATAATAAATGCTGAAGTAAATTACATGCAGATATTTGTAAATCATCCTCTGATGTAATCCGGCATTTCGATTCGGCTGGATTCCCGCAAGTCTCTATAAATATATGATTTAGTGCCACTAGGGATACGTGTTGAGGTCGATAACTGCAACAAACTGCATTCCCACTGAGTGGGTGAACGTGTCCGATAAAATATGAAGCAAAAAAGAAAAATGACGTTAACATCACGTGACTCCAATCACAGCTGATTCATGCTGAGTGCAACAGGCACACAAGCCACATTTACTTGTTTCGATTATTTGCCCGGGTTTTAGCACGACATACTCTCTAAACCAATTCTAACTCACTGGCACTATCGAATCCGTAGATTCATGGCCGCGTATGTATAAGCTTTCTATACATCCCTATCCTGAGCTAATGTTTTTCAATAATCCCTGTAAAATCTACTTCACTCAATCCTGGTTATTCTGCACGACATGCTCTCATTACTAGTGCAAGGATTTTGATGGATTTGCATTTTTTTTTTCTATGAGAACTATACAATGCTCAGTTAGATATAAATGCGTTTTGGTGTAAAAGGATCTTAAACAGGCAACTTTGTGGTTGCATTTATTTGCATTTTTTGTCAATTTTCTAGCATATTAGTGCTTATTTCAACAACTCAAACATACTTTTTAGCAGTTTTATGCGTTTTCGCGAGGAAATGTACATTTTTAAACATAATTTCCTTTTACTGTCTCTACCAGAATAAAAATTGACTTGAACTTACATTTTATAAAGAGGTTCTGCCTTCTCACATTCCAACTAATAGTAATTCTGCCCGAAGGCAGGTCCTTCACTGCAATCATAGCATTTTCATGCTATGCTTGCAGCTTTACTAGGGAATTGTAGGTGTGGTAGTTTCCCGTTGCTTTCTACACCGATGAAGGATGATGATGATAATGATAAGGATGATGATGATGGCCATATGATTTCGGGGACCGTTTGGGCCTTAAAGATTTCCTGACATTTGTCTTACAGGTGAGGAAAACCCCCGATAAAAACCTCACCCAGAAAAACTGCCCCGACCGAGGATCGAACCCGCTGCGTGACAAGGCAGCACGCTACCTCGAGACCGCAGCGGTGGACCTAATAGTATATAGGACTCGTTTATAGAAATCAGGAGTTTAATTAGTGGAGCAAAGGAATCTACTGAAAACTGTAGTAAATGATCTACAAAACGCGTATGGAAAAATTGGAATGGGTGTATCGAAGGAAATGATGACGAATTTGAGTAAAAGTAAAATATTTTATATGCTGTCATCAATAGCTTTATGTTCCGTCACGTGAAAATTATTATGTAGGAGTACTACCAGGTGACTTACAATTCAGTGATATAGTTTCAGTATTCACCTTTAGTGGAAAGGATTTCTCGATGTAAAAGTCATCATTAAGAGACAATCAAACATGTTTCTCCTTTGAATATCTACGGCAGTTATTTGTTGTACATTGCAACCCAGAACTAAACATGTGAACGCCTTATATTTAATATTTAATTTTAGGAAATTATATTTTGAGGTTACTTTAATTATATTATTTTTATTTTATCCAAAGACCCACGACGTGTTAAATTAGAAAGAGAAGGGAAAAGTATAGAATACGTCATGAAATTCAAATATTTAGGAGTAGAAATTAATAGCAGCTACAGAATAACAGGGGGCACGCCGTAGCGTAGTGGTTAAGGCACTGAGCTACAAGTCGGAGGGTCGAGGGTTCAAGTCCCGTTGGGGTCAGGATTTTTAAACTGACCCAAACCCTCTGGCGGCACTATGGCCCTGGGGTCGATTCAGCCTCTAACGGAAATGAGTACCAGCTGCTTGTTCTAAAGGCGGCCGTCACGCAGGAACCCGGCTGATATAAAAGTGCCGATTGTCTAGAAAAAGTGGGAGCCTTAACCTCCTACTACCCCAAGGGCCTCCGGGTCTGTTGTGGGATCACTTTACTTTTTACAGAATAACAGATGAAATCCTCCATCAGGCAAATAATGCAAACAAAATAACGGGATGTTTAAACAATACTGTTTGGAAAAATAAAAATTTAAGAATAGATACAAAAGTAAGAATTTACAAATCTGTCATAAGACCAGTTCTAATGTATGGTTGTGAATGCCGAACAGAATCTCAAAAATTCGCAGCTCTGTTATTAGAGAATAATGTGAAATTGAACCTATAAACCTCTGGATAAATGATAGAAGACTAAACTGGAACGATCACATAGAATGGGAGAAGAGTAGATTAGTGAAGAAAGTACGTGACTGGACACCTCAGCAGAAAAGGCCTTTAGGACGACCACAACTACGATGGAAGGACGTCACCATACCCTGGACCTGTAGTGAATGAACACACAACAAGCTGCCAGCTTTCATGCGTAGAGGAAGAAGAAGATTATTTTTAGTCTGATCATCTTACCTCAATATTAAAGTTTTTTTTTTGTATTCTTCTATTCTGTTTGAATAATCTATTGCTGTTTTTAGACCCTTTTCTAACAATTTTGTCTCTTCTAGGTTAAAGGTTGCTTTTCAAAAAAGTTTAACATAATTTCTGGTGGATTCTGATTTTTCTTCATTTCTGGATTTTTCTGATGTTTGATTTTATTTGGTATATTCTTCCTTTCCCTTTCCTTTGATTTATTTAACAAGTTGTTTACCTTTTTCTTTTGTTTCTCAATTTTCTTTTTCATGGCTAGATTCAAAAAAGTGAAGAAAAAATATTTTCTAGGTTCTCCCACATGATGTTTCCTAATTTTTTTTAGACAGTTTGATATGTAACAAATATATTTCAATATCCAGATTACTGATTATTTCATAGTGTTTATTCTTTTCTAGTTTAAGTAATTTGTTTTCCAAAATTGTTTGTTGTTGTTGTTATCCCTGACGGTTTTACTGATGAACATGGGAACCAATTCTAATTTTAAACATTGGTTGATGAATTTAATGTCCGCTAATCTTTTAAATTTCTTCTCTCTTAATTTTAAAAACTTTTTGATTTCATATTTAGTTTCCAAAAAATAGTTATTAAAGTTGAGTTTGGAGGACACCATCTTGTTTTTCGTTATTTATAACACAAACACAATTTCTGGTTTTGTTTCTTCCTTGTAACTTAAGAAGTTGTAATTAATATTTAATTTTAGGAAATGATATTTCTTTGAGGTCATTTTAATTATATTATTTTTAATCTGATCATCTTACCTCAATATATTTACCTGCAAATGTAAATTTTATAAATATCATATTGCATTGTTTTAATTTTAGTGCATTTTTATAATGTATTATCCTGTATTTTATTGAGCATTAAAATCCTTGCACTATGCATTACTTTAAATACAACATAGTCAGGTGTAAATCTTCGGATTGCTCCTCTTAGCCGTAGTAATAATAATAACTCTGTTTTCTGTAACTAATATGAACAATGAGATTAAACATAAGCTCAATTCTGGAAATGTACGCTATTATGCATTACAGGAACTCTAGTAATCCCAACTTCTCTAAAAAAAAACATTAAACTGAAAATATATAAAACGGTTATTCTCCCTGTTATATTAGCCTATATGGATGCGAAACATGGACTCTTATTTTAAGGAAAGAAAAAATATTACGAGTATTTGAGAATAAAGTTCTTAGAATTTTTTTTTGAACGAAGAAAGATGAACAGACAGGCGCATCGAGAAGACTACATAAAAGTGAGCTACAAGATTTTTATGGAAACCAGATGTAATAAGAAAAGTTAAGTCTAGTAAACTGCGATGGGCAAGACATGTGGTAAACAAATGGGGATTGAAAGAGAAGCATGGAAACTTCTTGTAGGAAAATCAGAACGAAAACGCCCAGTTGGTAGATCAAGAATGAGGTGGGAGAATAGCATTAACCATATCTGAGGGAAGTAGATTATACAGGAAGTAGATTATAATGGAAAACATTAGCTGAGGATAGGGTTGTATGGAGAGCTTATGCCCGTGCGACCACGAACCTACGAGTTCGAGAGTGCCTGTGAATTAATCAATAGTGTCATTCTTATATAACTAAATGTTCGTACGATTAATATGTTTAAATGTACAGTTTAATGTCTTAGTTGTAACATTTGTGAAATTAAGAACTAATGGCACAGTTAGTAATTGCTCAAGTTTTTTACATTGAGTATGCATGTAAATTCTCATTCTGTATATATTTTATAAATGTATTATTATTATTATTATTATTATTATTATTATTATTATTATTATTAGGGGGCACGCCGTAGCGTAGTGGTTTAGGCACTGAGCTACAAGCCGGAGGGTCGAGGGTTCAAGTCCCGTTGGGGTCAGGATTTTTAAACTGACCCAAACCCTCTGGCGGCTCTATGGCCCTGGGGTCGACTCAGCCTCTAACGGAAATGAGTACCAGATGCCTGTTCTGGGGTAAAGGGGGCCGTCACGCAGGGCTGACAACCCGGCTGACATACAAGTGCCGCATTTGGTCCTAGAAAAGGTTGGAGCCTTAAACTCTTATCTAACTCCACAAGGGCACATCCGGCGCCTGTTCGGGGGGATCAAAATTATTATTGATAAAGCTTATTATTATTATTATTATTATTATTATTATATTTATTATTATTATAAGTATTAATTGCGAAACAGGGACTCTTACTTTAAGCAAGGAAAGGGGATTGTCACGTATTTGTAGGAATAAGTTCTTGTAGGAAAACAGGTTTCTTGGCCCAAAGAAGAAGGGGATGGACAGAGAAATGGAGAAGGATTAACATAACACGGAACTACATGGGTCTTTATGGTGAAGCCCGATATAATAAGAACAGTTAAGTCTCGGTGACTGTTTGATGGGCCAGGACATGTGGCCACAAAAATGGGGAAACGGATGAGACGTGCATGGAAAGGCTTCTTGTATGGAAACCATAGAGGAAAACGCCCAGTTGGTAGACCAAAATGAGGTGGGAGAATAACATTAACTATGATTTGAGGGAAGTAGATTATACAGGGAATGATTGGAAAACATTAGCTCAGAATAGGGATGTATGGAGAGATTATGTCCGCGCGGCCATGAATCTATGGGTTCGATAGTGCCAGTGAGTTAATTATTATTAATTATTATTATTATTATTATTATTATTATTATTATTATTATTATTATTATTATATTTTTATTATTAATCATCACCATCATGAGAATTTTAGGTTTAGGCTGAGTTGAGCCTGTTCCTATATCTAAAGATGATGTTGATTTCTCCAGCGCAGCGTTGTTTAGGTTGATACTAGAATATATTATTTGGCAAACGTTTTGAATTATAGGACATGGAGAAAAGCTACTCACAAGCCTGCCCGGAAGACTCGAAAGAGGCAGCTCCATCCTCTGGAAGTACCTTGCGGCGGATTGGTAATCTGTCCAAAGGGAAACTCACCATTGCTCCAATAATCTCAAGATAAGCCGGAACGATAACATTATTTTCATTATTATTATTATTATTATTATTATTATTATTATTATTATATTTTTATTATTAATCATCACCATCATGAGAATTTTAGGTTTAGGCTGAGTTGAGCCTGTTCCTATATCTAAAGATGATGTTGATTTCTCCAGCGCAGCGTTGTTTAGGTTGATACTGGAATATATTATTTGGCAAACGTTTTGAATTATAGGACATGGAGAAAAGCTACTCACAAGCCTGCCCGGAAGACATCGAAAGAGGCAGCTCCATCCTCTGGAAGTACCTTGCGGCGGATTGGTAATCTGTCCAAAGGGAAACTCACCATTGCTCCAATAATCTCAAGATAAGCCGGAACGATAACATTATTTTCATTATTATTATTATTATTATTATTATTATTATTATTATTATTATTATTATTATTATATTTTTATTATTAATCATCACCATCATGAGAATTTTAGGTTTAGGCTGAGTTGAGCCTGTTCCTATATCTAAAGATGATGTTGATTTCTCCAGCGCAGCGTTGTTTAGGTTGATACTGGAATATATTATTTGGCAAACGTTTTGAATTATAGGACATGGAGAAAAGCTACTCACAAGCCTGCCCGGAAGACTCGAAAGAGGCAGCTCCATCCTCTGGAAGTACCTTGCGGCGGATTGGTAATCTGTCCAAAGGGAAACTCACCATTGCTCCAATAATCTCAAGATAAGCCGGAACGATAACATTTTCATTATTATTATTATTATTATTATTATTATTATTATTATTATTATTATTATTATTATTATTATTATTATTGTCGCTATATTTATTGTATTTGTCCCTATTGTTTTTAGACTATTGTTATTGTTTTTTTTTCATTTTATTTTAACAAACTAACCCAATTGGTATTTGCCAAAAGTGACTAAACATTTTTAACAATAGATAAGGAAAAATTATCAACAGTAATATAACAAGAGGTTGTGTCTTTCTGACTATTTAACTCATGCCCTAAATGGAACTCAATGGCCAATCACGTTTCAATGATTTCTGTTTTACAACCAATCAGAGTCGTGTTTCACGAAATATTTATCAGTGTTATAATTATCATATTAAAGAAGGCTCCTCCTTTTTAATATTCTGAACAGGTCTGACCATTATTTTGCAGTGACTGAGCCTGTGCGAAATACGGCTACCAGATTGTATATATAATGCATGAATGGCAACACATGCCGCATGCGGGAGTTAATATAAAAACATTTGTAGCAATTGATTATACCACCCAAAAAAGAAACCACTGTTTGCACTTTCTTAAATGTATTTTTTCCCAGGTAACAATCTAGAAAAATATAATTGTCATATTTACATCATACGACATCAGAAATGAATTAATATACAGTTTGGTGTGTTTAATTTTTTCTCCACTATAGAGCATTCTTACAATATTGCGTTCCTTTGGCAATAAATAGTATGATCTGGTTGAAGTGATAAACAAAAGAAGCAGATGAAGCGTACCTATCGCTTCTCATTTGTTTTCAAACATCGCCGTTTACATTAAATATATAAATATTTTAAAATAACTATAGTTATTACCCGTTTAAGGAGTAAGCGCAGTTGTTGACGGAGGGCACTGCAGTCGTGTTTATGCAGGAACAGAACACATGACACTACTATCTATGAGTGCGGAGGGGAATGGGACGTGGGACGCTGACAGTGTACACTACCTTATACGACGTCACGTGTAGCAACAAACAGAGCTTCGTGATTCTTCCGCCTGCAGAGATAATTTGAATGACTAATAAATAATGATTTGTGAGTAAACAGCTTAATTTTATTTGTTAAATAGTGCCACTCTTGATTTCCAAATTCTCAAGATAAATTCACTCCTCACTTCGTGAGTCGTGAATTTATCGATAATTTGGAAATCACTCGTGGCGTTACTTATGATAAATCACGAGCGACAAAGTCGCGAGTGATTTTGTCTAATGAAAAACTGAACCTCGCTTTGGGTATCGAGTGACTATTTAGCGAATAATACATCAGAAGATAAAAATAATTATGTTTAATATTTACCAAATGTGAGCTTATTTTTTTAGAGGAATTAAACCCAATGGGTACAACTTGGACACTACACACACCCAGTCCCAAGGTTAAGATTTGTTTTAAAAATCCCTTACCCCGCCGGGAATCGAACCCGGATCGCCGGAGTGGAAGGTTGGGACTCTACCGACTACGCCACAGCGACGGACAAATTTGAGCTTATGTATTCCGATCTTACTTTCGGGCGATTTCTAAGCTGGCTGTATAGTTATAAATATCATATCTTTACTGTTAAATCTCTTCGGGCTTGGGAAAAATCAATAACAGATGATTGTATGAGAAATAACTTAAAAAGAATGCAGATTCATTATACAACATTTAATAACTTTTTTAGAGTAACAACTTTTTTGGTAATTTTTCAAGTTGTTTTCTTCTGGCATTTCTTGCTGTACCATAACGATCGCACATTGTTGAATCGATATCCTTGTGAAAGAAGTTAATTTGCGGATATATCTCTCTCATTACGAACAGGAAGAGGTAATTTTATCAACAGGAAGAGGCAAAATTATCGGTCTATGAAATAAATAGTCATTATAATTGAGTTGATTTCTTAAGTAAAGAGCACAAACGTGATTAATAGTCTGTTAACAGAGGTGTTAATGTATCGACTGTGGTGTTATAACGTTGCAATAGCTAAAATCGCTACACAGAAAAATCATTGTGGAATATATTAATTTATCACCGCCTTATTATTCTCGGTTTACAGATATACATAACAATAATAACAATAATGATAATGATAATACTAATAATAACAATTTTAGTGAAAATAATGACTCATAATATTAATAAAAATAACATTATTCATAATAATAATAATAATAATAATAATAATAATAATAATAATAATAATAATAATAATGTTAATACTTATAATGCTAACAATATTGATAATACTAATAATAATTATAATCATAGTGATAATGAAACAATGATAACGCTAATAATAATGATAATAATAATTATAGTGATGACAATGATAATATTAATAAAAATAATGTTATTCATAATAATAATAATAATAATAGTATTAATAATAATGCTAATAATAATCATAGCGATAATGGCAATGATAATAGTAACGTTAATAATAATAATAATAATAATAATAATAATAAGTGATAATATTAATAAAAGTAATGATGTTCATAATAATAATCATAGTCCCCAAATGGGACTCAATGGCCAATCACGTTTCAATGATTTCTGTTTTACAACCAATCAGAGTCGTGTTTCACGAAATATTTATCAGTGTTATATTTACCATATTAAAGAAAGCTCCTCCTTTTTAATATTCTGAACAGGTCTGACCATTATTTTGTAGTGACTGAGCCTATAAGAAATACGGCTACCAGATTGTATATATAGTGCATAGATATCAACACTTGCAGGAGTTAATATAAAAACATTTGTAGCAATTTATTATACCACCAAAAAAAGAAATCACTGTTTGCACTTTCTTAAATGTATTTTTCCCCAGGTAATAATCCAGAAAAATATAATTGTCATATTTACATCATACGACATCAGAAATGAATTAATATACAATTTGATGTGTTTCATTTTTTCTCCACTAGAGAGCATTCTTACAATATTGCGTTCCTTTGGCAATAAATAGTATGATCTGGTTGCAGTGATAAACAAAAGAAGCAGATGAAGCGTACCTATCGTTTTTCATTTGTTTTCAAACATCGCCGTTTACATTAAATATATAAATATTTTAAAATAACTATAGTTAAATAATGATTTGTGACTAAACAGTTTAATTTTATTCGTTAAATAGTCCTAACAAATGCCACTCTTGATTTCCAAATTCTCTAGATAAATTCACTTCGTGAGTCGTGAATTTATCGATAATTTGGAAATCACTCGTGGCATTACTTATGATAATAATTATAGTGATGATAATGACAATGATAATATTAATAAAAATAATGTTCATAATAATAATAATAATAATAGTATTAATAATAATGCTAATAATAATCATAGCGATAATGACAATGATAATAATAACGTTAATAATAACAATAATAATAATAATGATAATAATAATAATAATAGTGATAATATTAATAAAAGTAATGTTATTCATAATAATAATAATCATAGTGATAATGCAGTGTTAATAATAATGATAATAACGGTAACAATAATAATAATGATTTAATGATAACACACTAGAGTGGCCCTGTGTGTAGAATATGAGGCTATTAGAGTTTCCATGAACCAGAGGAGAAAGTGAGAGAGTTATTGTATGTGGCCTTCACACTCACATAACAAGAGCCCTAGCTTGAATCTAATTTAATTCAACTGTAAGTACTCAGTTTATACACAAAAAATTCTACTCCAGCAGTGTTATTGCTGAGCCTGTAATATTTTCAACGCCGGGATAAACTTAAAATATACATAGGTCTACATTTTTATATAAACCACTGATGAACATACCATTTTTTTAAGGACCATTTCACTGAATCTGATACAGGAGCTTCACTTTACAATGAGTAAAGAGCGTTGAAAATTTCATAGCCCTACCTCAAGTAGTTATTAACAAAAGTATATCAGTAGTGTGATTATTCAAGAATTATTTATAAATTAATTCATTCTGAATAGTTTAAGATGTGTGTGTCCCATATTATTCTACCAGTTATATTATATGGGTGCGAAGCATGGACTCTTACTTTAAGGGAGGAAGGGAGATTACGAGTATTTGAGAATAAAGTTCTTAAGAAAATTTTTGGACCAAGAGAGATGAACAGACAGGTGAATGGAGAAGACTACATAACAATGAACTACATGGTCTTTATAGGAAGCCAGATATAATAAGAACAGTTAAGTCTCATAGACTGCGATGGGCAGGACATGTTGCGCGTATGGGGAATGAAAGACGTGCATGGAAACTTCTTGTAGGAAAGCCAGAGGGAAAACGCCCAGTTCGTAGACCAAGAATGAGGTGGGAGAACAACATTAACTATGATTTGAGGGAAGTAGATTATACAGGGAATGATTGGAAAGCATTAGTTCAGGATAGGGATGTATGGAGAGCTTATGTCCGCGCGGCCATGAACCTACGGGTTCGATAGTGCCAGTGAGTAAGTAAGTAAGTGTCCCATAAATCCCATGTAGAGCATGGATGCTCCCTAATGGGAATTTCAAACTAAGCTAATTTAGTTAGGCTGGCTTACTTACATACCAAGGCCTATAACGGTATTAATAAGATGTTAGTTTATGCTGACGATGTACTATTGGGCGATAGCGAAGAGGTACTAAAGGCCAACACGCACACACTATTGAGTAGGGCCTAACACTAAGAAATTGGGACTGGAAGTAAACATCAATAAAACTAAATATATGGTCACACATAGAAATACATTATATAATGGAAATGGACAGCTAATGACAAATAAGGGAAATTTTGAGGGAGTGGCTGAATTCAAATACCTGAGAACAATAATCATAAATAGAAATGAGATGCACAAAGAAATTAAACATAGGCTCAATTCTGGAAATGCGTGCTATTATGTATTGCAGAGACTTTTGATGTCCCAACTCCTTTCAAAAAACGTTAAACTGAAAATATATAAAACTATTATTCTATCAGTTATATTATATGGGTGCGAAACATGGACTCTTACTTTAAGGGAGGAAAGGAGATTACAAGTATTTGAGAATAAAGTACTTAGGAACATTTTTGGACCAAAGAGAGATAAACAGACAGGTGAATGGAGAAGACTACATAACAATGAACTACGTGGTCTTTATAGGAAACCAGATATAATAAGAACAGTTAAGTCTCGTAGACTGCGATGGGCAGGGCATGTTGCACGTATGGGGAATGAAAGACTTGCATGGAAGCTTGTTGTGGGAAAGCCAGAGGGAAAACGCCCAGTTGGAAGGCCAAGAATGAGGTGGGAGAATAACATTAACTAAGATTTGAGGGAAGTAGATTATGCAGGGAATGATTATGAAACATTAGCTCAGGATAGGGATGTATGGAGAGCTTATGTCCGCGCGGCCATGAATCTACGGGTTCGATAGTGCCAGTGAGTTAGTTAGTTAGTTACATACCGATGTCAACGACTAACATATAGTTAGCACATCGCCTCAATCAGACATCTAGTTAGGCAACTAAGGTATTACTTGAATGGATGAAGATCGGTTAAATTTTACACATAGACCTTTTTTTATTCTGGCTTGCGGTTCTTTTACGAGCCTGAAAAATCTTGGCTGGTACCCATGGCTTAAAGTCCCTCCCGGAGAATTTTGCCGCCCTAAAAATACGCGACCCTCGGGACTAGAGTCGAGGAAAGGTATATATATTAAAGCTAAATACGTCCTTAATTA
The DNA here is from genome assembly GCA_030220185.1 of Diploptera punctata. Classification (NCBI taxonomy): domain Eukaryota; kingdom Metazoa; phylum Arthropoda; class Insecta; order Blattodea; family Blaberidae; genus Diploptera; species Diploptera punctata. The sequence continues at coordinate 241,173 of JASPKZ010003829.1, read as the reverse complement.
ACAAAACAACTGTAACTAGAATCAGATATACATTTTTTTCAATTATTTATTTCTACCTATGTTCACAACCCTCTTACCCTTAAATAGGCCTATCACACCAGTTTTCATAGATTTCAATAATTTACTCCCGTTCCTATACTCCGGTCGTGAATTATCGAATACTAGTATTGCCTTGACAGTATTACTCAATCTTATATTTCAGTATTCTTTACCGGATTTCGTTACTGGCATACCAAATAGCTACTCACGTGCCCTCACGAGGCCAAGTGAACTCCAGAAACTATACACAAAGAAACAAGCTGGGAATCAAACCCAGATCCTTAGAATAAGATTCAGACATTCTAACTATTACACCAGAGGACTGTTATAGTAATCATTAACTATCTCACTGGTAGTATCGATCACAGGGATGATGGAGCGTGAACAAAACCTTTTGAAACATCACTATCCTGAGCTAATATTCTCCAATCATTCCTTGTATAATTCACGTACCTCAAATCATGAATGTTATTCTCCCACCTCATTCTACTGGGCCTCTTTCATTCTCCATTGGTTAAACGTATGCAGGGACTTAATTATTGTAATTATATTTGCATGATATCGTACCTGCAAAATTTGGACATGGAGAAGAAATTAGGGAAATTTCAACAGATATGTGGTTCAATAAGAAGATATTTGAGAAATAAGACCACAAGGGAAACGCAATTAAAATTTTACAAAACAGTAGCCGTTCCAACGTTAACATACGGGTCTGAGACTTGGCCTTTAACGATCTCTGATAAAAATACAATTGAGACAATAGAAATGAGATTTCTCAGATCAGTTGCAGGTGTATATCTAAGAGATCAAAAGAGAAGTCAAGATATCAGAGATGAACTACAAATATATAATATAAACGAGAGAATACACAGAAATAAATGTAATTGGTTTGAACATATATAAATAATGCCAAATAATCGTTTATCAAAACAGCTGCTTCATTATAAACCTCTAGGCCGTAGAAATGTAGGAAGACCGAAACGTCGTTGGAAAGACAACCTGCACCTGCAGCATATAGTGCACAGGGGAGCGGAACGGGCCAACAGGCCCATACCTTGAAGAAGAAGAAGAAGAAGAAGAAGATGATGATGTTGATATTTGGTTTCCCATAAATATCATGTAGCTCACTGTTATGTACTCTTCTCCATCGATCTTTACATTCGTTTATTTAATCCAAAATTTTCTTAAATATTATAATTCTCAAATACTCGTAATTTTTTTCTCCTCCCTTAATAGTTATGTACGCAACAAGTATACATTACTAGTCGAGGACGTATTAAGCTCGGGCTAGCAAATAAATTCGAGACTAGCAATGCACTTATTTCCCAAATTGCATATATATAATTTGTCCACCGCTGTGGTCTCGAGGTAGCGTGCTGCCTTGTCACGCAGCGGGCCCGGGTTCGATTCCCGGTCGGGACAGGCTCCTGGGTGGTTTTTTTCCCGGGTTTTTTCTTCACCTGTAAGATAAATGTCAGGAAGCTTAGGGCCCAACGGTCCCCGAAAATCATCAGGCCATCACCATCATCCTTCACGGTGTGGAAAGCAACGGGAAGCTACCACGCCTATAATTCCCTAGTATAGCTGCAAAGCATACCATGAAAATGCTATGACTGCAGTGAAAGACCTGCCCTCGGGCAGAATTACTATGGATGGATTGATGGATATATAATTTTGTTCACTCCTATACTAATAACACTGAACAACAAAAAATAAACTTTTTTTTTTGTCTCAGCAAGAAAAATATGAGATTCTGATAGTATTTTTCTCCTGAATTCAAATATGATATCGGTTTTTCTCCATCACGCAAGGTTTCCGAGAGATTCCATCCTTTTAGCCGGGAATCAAGCATTTCAGACTTGTTTTTGGATAACTTTAAATCTCGTATGAGATCGTTAAGATCTTCTTGAGTCAATAAATGAGGCTCAGATGAACAGCTTTGTTCGAAAGTTGTATTACCAAAATCTGTTTCTTCTTCTTCCTTCACTTCCATCAGAATCTGAGCTCTCTTCATCTAATGTTACATGTTCTGGAGGCTTTGGTATGGGCAATTCTTCGCAGTGGTCTTCTTCTGGTCTCATTGCAGATTGCAATGTGTTTTGATTTCGACGTAATCCCTTTAATGTTTGTTAAGCATAAAATAATTATTTAAATCCATTAACTGAAATTGAAATAAAACAAACTGTGGACGATGGAAAAATTCCGAATACATATTTGAAAACACGATAAAAAAACTGCATTATACAACTATTGGTAATCATGAGACAAAAATCATGTTGACCAGTGTAATTAAATGTTTATATTTCCTGTGCATTTATATATTGGTTTGAAGAGTTTAATTGTTTGATAGCAATGGAATGTTGATAAAACAACTGCAGTTATTTATTGTTGTCTGAATTAGTGGCAGACATTTTAAATAACAGTTTCAGACTGCATATTAATTACACATATGAATAAGAGTGTTGTAGAGAAAGCGGCGAATGCTGCAGTTCATTTTACATTACCAGCAAAGTCGAAACATATATATGAAAAAGTATACAGAATATTTAAGGGCTGGTGTAAATTAAAAAACAAACTTTAGTACATAAAGTAGAGAATCATATTGAAATAAATAAGAAAAATACTAATGAAAATCAACCAAATTTTGTGGCTAATATTAATAATAATTGTAACTGTTCAATCACTATAAATTTGAATTATCAAAGTAAGAAATAAGTGTAATACAATAAGATTGTATTGTATTACTCAATAAATTTTAAGTGTAACATTTTTACATTATTAATTAAGTCAATTATAGGAAAGTATGCTATATCTGCCCTAAATTGAATAGTATGGGACAAACATATCTTCAAAGAAACAAAAAAAAAAAACTTTTTAATACAATAATCAGAAGCATTATTGCCTATGGAGCTGATGTGTGGGCTTTAAATGCACAAATAAAAAATAAAAAAATGCTCGTCACTGAAATGGACTACTGGAGACGCGCTGCAAGAATATCCAGGAAGGATAAAATCAGAAATTCATATATAAAAGAAAAAATGCAGGTGCAATATTCAGTATTAAATTTTATAAAGAAGAAACAATTAAATTGGTACGGACACATTAGAAGAATGGAAGAAGGAAGACTACCTAAGATTATCATGAATTGGGAACCACAGGGAAGGAAAAAGAAGGGTAGACCAACTATTACGTGGATTCAGGGAATCAATGAAGCTAAGAGGGAATGGGAAATAGAAGATATATGGATGAACAGACAGGAATGGAAAAATATGTTGAAACAAATGTGTAGTTAACTGTGAACATGGGTACCGGAAAAATGTATATTCATTGTAAAAGCCGGAATAATAAAAAAAAATAAAAAAAATAAGCCAATTGCTTTCTTTCCCTAGGGAAGTAAGTTGAGCTATTACATGCCGTTATCAATGGACACCAAGGCCTCTCTGATAAATTCAAGTTACTTCCCTAAAACCAGAATGATAATTAGGTCATTATTAGTTTTAGGAGTGAACAAAGATGTTTCACATCCATATAACTGGTAGAATAACAGTTTTATATATTTTCAGTTTAACTTTTTTTTTTAAAGAAGTTGGGATGTCAAGAGTCTCTGTAATACATAATAGCATGCATTCCCAGAATTGAGTCTAGGTTTAATTTCTTTTTACACCTCATTCACGTTTGTAATTATTGTTCCTAGGTATTTAAGTTCTGCCATTAATTGAGAATTTTCCTCTTTTGTTCTTAAGAACCATTCCGATTCCCATATTTCTATGTGTGAACATATATTTAGTTTGACGCCATTTACTTCCACCCCAGATTCTTTGTGTTAATTAGGCACTATCGAACTCAAGAGGTTCATGTAGCCTACACGCGGACATAATCTCTCCATATATCTCTATTCTAAGCTAATGTTTTCCAATCATAGCCTGCATAATTCATCATCATCATCAATAACAAGGATTAAGCCCAATGGCCTGTTCCGATCTTATTATAGGTCGAATTGATCCTTCCATCTCTTCAATGGTCTTCCCAACATTTTTCTCCCTTTTGGTTTATAATTATACATTTTTCTTGGTATGCGCTGTTCATTCATTCGTAATACGTGCTGAAGATAAGCATTCTGATAATATTTTATTCTTTCACAGAGATTAAATATATTAAGTTCTCTTCTTATACCTTCGTTTTTCTTTTTATCGGTCCTTTTTTATCCTGCTATTGCTCTCAACATCTTCATTTCAGCAGCCTCTATTTGTTTACTATCTGCCTTTGTTAATGTCCAGGTTTCACATCCATAGATAAAGAGATGGAACTGCCAATACTTTGTAAGCCTGCAAAATCCACTTTCATCAAGTCATGAGCAATATTTCCCACCTCATTCTAAGCCTATCTACTGGACGCTTTCTCGCCGGTTTTCCTGAAAGTCCCCATGCTACTCTTTCGTTTCCTATTCATGGTACATGTCTTGAAGATCGCAGTCAACGAGACTTAGGTGTTTTTTTTATTATATTTGATTTCCGATAAAAATCGTGTAGCTCATTGTTATGCAGTCTTCTCCATTCGCCTGTCTGTTCAATTCTCTTCAGTCCTAAAACTTTCCAAAGCACTTCATTCTCAAATACTCGTGGAAAATTTCTCCTCTCACAGAATAAAATACACTGATTTAATCGATTTAGTATTTTTAATAAAAACAGAAAAACAGACAAGTATAAATGAATATCAATGCTAATAAAATTCATTGTTTAAAACCGTTGAGGTGGATAGTCATAAAAATAAAATAAAATAAAGTTAAAATGTACCTTCTTAGGTTAGAGCCGTCGTCCTCAACTTATAAAATATTTATGCTTTTTTGTCAGAAGGCCTTTCAGAATCTCTGTTCCATCTTCAGCAGGTCTTTCTTCGCTACATTACTTGATGTTCTAGGTGCTGGTCCTGTGCTGTAGTCACAACACTACATTAGGACAAGCACCGAGAACGTCAAGTAATGTAGCGAAGAAAGACCTGCTGAAGATGGAATAGAGATTCTGAAAGGCATATATATTTTATAAGTTGAGGACGACGGATCTGACCTAAGAAGGTACATTTTAACTTTATTTTATTTTATAAGTATAAATTACTTAAATTTGTATTGAATTATATACACAATATAGGCTATACTAATAAAAGTTACACATGATTTAGTTTTCAGTGCGGTCCGTCACATTTAAATAATTGGCTCGAGAAATTAGTAGTTCACCCAAGGAAAAGTGTTTCAGCAATTTAAGGGAGTGGTGTAAATGAGATACAGGCGCGACCCTGCTCTCCCCGCTTTAGGATCTTATTTTTTTTTTGCCCTCTTCGGGTTGTTTACAAAAATGTTTTGTGAGTTTTGTGAAATTTAGGGTTGTGATAAAAATAAAGTTTGTGAGGTGTTATCTTCAGCCATAGAGAAGAGAAGTTGTTTTGAAAATTAACATGGTTTGGGGAAAATGAAACGATTTTTGAGGATTTATTTTTGAGTTATAAAGAAGTTTTATGCACAGGGACAGATAAAAACCGAGAAGAAAGCTGTTTGATATTTATATATGTGTGTAATAGATGGACTTAAATTAACTTCGATTTAAATATAAATGAATGGCAGCACCGTGGCGCAAGCGGTTAGACGTTCGCCTCTCACCGCTGGGGTCCCGAGATGGAGTCTCGGTCACTCCATGTGGGTTTCGTGGTGGACGAAACGGAGCTTAGGCAGGTTTTTCTCGGGGTTTCTCTCGTTTTCCCCACACATTTTATTCCACCATTTCTCCATATTCATCTCATCCATTTCGTTTCATTTCATTCCTCCGCCCCTGTGACAGTGGGTCAAGAGTGGTTAGCCGGCACCCTTGTCGTTCACTGACCTCTATAAATATAGGGGCTTCATCTCATCTCATTTTATTCCTCGACCCGACCCTGAGTTGGACACGAGTTGAGGATATATATATATATGCCTACTAGAAGTCCCGGCCACGCGTTGCTGTGGCTAAGGTATACGTTAAAAATTTAAATTAAGTTGCTATCTTTCAGCCAGATTACTTAAAACTAATACTTACACACGAAATTAATAATTTTGAAAATAAAAAAAACACCGAACACACTTAAATTATGAAATAATCAATATTCGTAATTCAATTGAAATTCGCGGTTGCAACAAAAAGCACAGCCATCTGGATCTCTCTTTGTTAAATAATAAACCAATTACCTTACCAAATTTCCTTACACCGCCATCTGTTAGAATCGTATGCAACTCACAGATAATTATGACTCTTTGTTAAATAATAAACAAATAATTTGAAATAAAAAATAATGCGACTATAAATTTAGTTATAAACTACCCTAAGTCTCAAGTTGGATCTAACTGCATACAGTGTGCAAAATTTTATTAAAATCGGTTCAGCAGTTTAGGATTCCATCGCGAACAAACAACGTGACACGTAATTTTTATATATTAAGATATATTAAATATAAAGAATGGTTACCCAGGAAAACATTGAAATGGTATCCACCTGGAAGAAGAAGGAAAGGAAGAATCGAAACTCGTGGATGCAAGAAATAAGAAGTGGAATGATAACAAGAGGACTGGAGGACATGGAGTGGATGGATAGAGACGAGTGGAGAAGACAAATAAAACTTTAAGCACAGAAAGATGTGTAAACATTAAAATTCTGTATATAAATAAAAACAAATATAAATAAATTTATTATGGCAATGTTACATCCCTAAGTAAGCCTACTACAATATTTGAAATAAACATTGTATTAAAACTGCAAAACCATAGCAACGATTGTAAAACAATGTTTTTTGTGTGTGTGTAATAGATGGCCATGGATTTTCTGCTTTTAGTTTTGTCATGGAAATTATAAAAAAAATAAACAATCGGCTAATTAAATTGCCATGTAAGTCATTGTTTCTATTTTATTTAACGACTCTATTTAAAAACTAAGGTCATTAGCGTCGTAATTCAAATCTAGGCGTGAAATGACCGCAAACAACACACAAAATAACCTAGGATCGCATCTGTGGGATAGCAGTTAGCGTGCACATCTCGCATTTCAGTCTTGATTCCCAGCTAAACATATACATTTTTCCCTATTTGGTTCGTCTTCCGGGTTAAATGGCCGTGGTCCGGTTTTCTTGTCACTCTACGTTTCGTCTAATACAGCTGACTGTTGAAGAATTTACAGAGAGCAAGCAGAATCTCCTGATGAGGTCTACCGCAGCAGTAGACGAAACGTCGAGTGACAAGAAAACCGGACCACGGCAATTTAGCCCGGAAGACGAACGAAACAGGGATCAATACGCCGCCGGCCGTGGAAGCCTACAATTATACATATGCATTTTTATTTCGATATAGTATCTGGAATAGTGGCTCCTCGTAACGTGAATTGTTACTGAAGATACTTTACTACAAATTACTTGATTTTCCCTAATGAAGATTCCCATAACAATAAATGAAAATAAATCAGGTGGTTTTCTTCATATAATTGTTCTATTGCACACAGTCATTTGTTTCCCTATAATTATATTGATTAACAGATTTTATCTATAAATCATTATAGTGAATTTAGTTTTACTTTACCGCTCAAGGTCATGTACTTCTCATTCCCACAACTACTTCCAGGGCGTTGTTTTTTACAGTAGCCGTTCCCTACGACAACTGAAACCACGTGATTTCTGTCGCTGTTGCCGCTGCGAAACACGTTTCATTCAACAAGTGAATACAGTAACCATATTAGCATTGAGCTGGTTTGACTGTTGAATGAAAGCCGGCATCGTTGTAAATGTATAACTTATCTTTCTGCTTTTTTTCCTTCATGATCTCGAACGGTAAAGTAAAACCAAATAACAAAATACAGTGCGATCAGTATAGCACTGGACAGCAGACGCGGGGATTTCTCTATACACTGCTGACGCACTCGCGGCGGGGAACGGACAGCGTAGGATCGCGGTGAGACAACCACACACATTTTCGTAACTTCTTCTTCTTCTACTACAAGGTTTAGGCTATGCAGCCTGTTCCGGCGAAGTTAAAAGTGGAGTCCATCTTCTACGTGGTCGGCCAACATCTCTTGTTCCTCTGGGATTATACAGGAAGGTTCTTTTTGGTATTCTTTCGTTGTTCATTCTCATTAAGTGTTCTGTCCATTTCTTATTATTTTCGCTGATTTTTTCTTCAATTTTATAAAATTTAATTCTTCTCGTATAGTTTCATTCCTTATTCTATCCGCTCTTGTGCATCCTTTCACATTACGTAAAAACAGCATTTCCGCAGTCTGTATCCTGCTTTTATCCCTTGATTTCATTATCCAATTTTCACTTCCATACAACAACAAAGGAACAGCCATTGTTTTATATAATTTAAGTTTCGTATCTTTCCTTGTTTTCCGACCTAAGGTTCTTTTTATGGTTCCACAAATAGCCTGGAATTTATTTACTTTATTTTCAATATCTTTATTTTCTCTGTAAGTTATATCACATCCTAAATATTTTACAAATTGTCGTACTTACCAACTTTATTGAAGCAGGTGCTGGAACTATTCACCTTCGTTGTCCATACTTTTTTGACACCTCTTTATAAAATGTCTTGTACAGATTATGGACTGTTGAACGTGACAGAATTTTTACACCCGGGAATCGTGTTTCAAAACGTTTTCGTACTTGGCTGGCAGACTGAGTTAACAAATATTGTTCATAAATAAATACACGTTGTTCAGTAGAAAAATTATTAGTCATTACACAGTTTAACACTCATACACACGTGATTCACTTTACACTTACGTTTTATAAGATACAAATTTTAAAATTGAAATAACTTATACACATGTCATTCAGTTTACATTATACACACGTCATTCAGTTCACAAGAAAAGCTATCAAGCACCTTATCTACTCGAGGTACACTATCTGACTGTGAATACGTGGGATGTACTCGTAAACTGCTGAGTCAGCGAACATTTCAAGTCCCGTACCTGCATGTGTAAGCCTTCGTTATCGCCCAGCACAAACCCCGCGTCTGCCGTCCAATACTATACTGATCTCACTGTATATCAATGTGCAATCATTGTAACCACTACTTACTCACTTATTGTCTTTACAACCATTTGAGTCCAGCCTTTGGTAGGAATTTCTAGACAAAGCGGATTTAGTTACGCTTATTTCCCTAGATATCCTGTCAGAAGTAAAATTGTACTTGACAATAACATTTTGGAGCAGGTGAATAATTTTACATATCTAGGATGCAATATCTCATATGAAGAAGAAAAGGATGTAAATGCAAAATATATAATTTTTAAGAATTTTAGGGTTAATAAATTCTATCTTCAAGCCACAGTTAGTCCAAAAGCATTCAAGACTGAAAGTGTATAAAACACTGGCTCTTCCAGCTCTTTTGTATGGTAGCGAAGTATGGACGTTGAAACAGAAGGATATACAGAAACTTAGATCTGCTGAAATGAGATATCTTCGGAGGACTGCAGGATACACACTACTAGATCACAAAAAAATGAAGACATCTTAGAAGAATTATTACACATGGAATCTTTAGAAAACAAAATTTCTGATTATAAGTCAAGATGGATGCAACATGTTCATCGAATGGAAGATCACAGGATACCTAAACAAATGTTAAGATATCAACCTGCAGGAAGAAGAAGACCAGGACGTCCACTCAAAAGACTTTTGGATGGTGTTTCTCTTGAGGCCGAAACAGGTCAACAAATGGCTTAAATTCGTGAATGTACTATGATGATGATATTTCCCTATATGTGGCATGAGTGGCACATGGTCAGCATACCGACTCAAAGAGACATCTAGCAGGCAACTAAGGTATTACTTGGATGGTGACGGTCGGGACATTTTGCTTAGAACCTGTTTTCCTCAGGCTTAACACTTTTACGGTCTTAAAATCATCTCGGGATCCACGATTTTTAGTTCCTTCGGGAGGACTTATTGCTTGGATTTTTTATATCCTAAAAATTCCATCGAAACCGGTAGGGTTTGAACCCGCGACGCTCGGGACCAGAGACAAGGAACATGACCACTAGACACCGCGGCCGATCTGCAAAACTATGTATTTGACACTAATATCTGATTCAGATAATTTTAACACATCACCTCCCTCTCGCCCCTACGAGACATCTTACCCCTTTGTAATTTATATTCGTATCGAGTTATACAACTTACATTTTGCAGATGATCAATTGTTAATTGCACAAGATTATGAAGATTTAGAATATATGACTAGAAAATTAATAGAAGAATATGAAAAATGAAAAATGGGGCTTAAATTTGAACATGAAAAAAACAAAATATTTATCAATTGGTGAACCAGAACAAAATTTAATTTTGGAGACTGGAGAATCAATAAAATCTTGTAGTGAGATCACATATTTAGGAATTAAAATAAATAAAATGGGAGTTATGAAGAGGAAATAAGAAATAGAAATAATAAAGGGAAATTTGCAATTGCTTGCCTCAATGGAATATTGTGGGGATAAAAATATTAGTGATAAAAATAAAATGAATATGTATCATAACTTGTTAAAAGCATCATTACTTATGGAGCAGAACTTTGACCATTAACAACAAAAACAAATAAGTATCTTTTGGCAACGGAAATGAATTTTATACGAAGGGCAGCAAGAATTTCAAGAAGAGAAAAAATTAGGAACAAGGGAGAAAATGAAGATTGAAGACACTATTTTAGATGATATTAAAACTCAGCAATTAAGATGGTACGGACATGTCCAGCGAATGGAAGAGGATCGACTACCAAAATCTGTTTTGGAATGGAAACCTGAGGGAAGACGAGGCAGAGGAAGACCTAAAACCTCCCGGAATCAGGGAATATGTTTATACATGAAAGAGAAACATCTACAACCAGGAGATTGGATGGACTGACAAAATTGGCTATTAGGAATCGGACGATGTCAAAGACATTAATCAACCGATGATCTGTCTATCGAGTTTTAATAAATAGAGGTGTAAGACAAGAGTGTAGTTTATCACTTACCCTTTTTAATTTATATGTTAATGACATCATCCAAAATTGGAAAAGTAATGTTAATGTAGGTATAAGAATGGACCATTTTAAAATATTAAATGTTTTAATGTATGCTGAAGATGTGGTTATTTTTCAAGAAAAAGAAAATAATATGCAGCGCTCTTTACATCAATTAAATAAGTTATGCCAGGAATATAATTTTATATTAGCAAAGGAAAAAACTAAAATAATGGCATTTTGGGGAAGTGAAGATATAAGAACAAAAATCATAATAGACAACAAACCTCTGGAACAAGTAACAAATTTTAATTATTTGGGCTGTAATTTTACTATAAACACACAAACTGAAAGAGATGTATATGTGAAACTGTCAAGATTTCAAATGATATGTGGAACTATACATAAAACATTAAAGAACAAAACAAAAAAGAGATACTGGATTGAAGTTTTATAAAACATTGGCAGTTCCTGGATTACTTTATGGGAGTGAAACTTGGGTAATGACAAAAAATTACAAAGTAGGATACAAAGTGTAGAAATGAACTTCCTTAGAAGAACAAAAGGCTGCACAAGAATGGATCGGTTAAAGAATGAAGATATAAGAACAGAGTTAAATATATATCCATTAAATGATAAAATCAAAGGATATAGAAAAAAAATGGTTTAAACATGTAGAAAGAATGAACGTAACAAGATTATCAAAAGCAGCATTTAACCACAAGCCAAGAGGTTCAAGGAATGTAGGAAGGCCAGTGAAAAGATGGACAGCACAACTGTGAGGCGGAACAGGCATTTTCCTTAGTCCGTGAAGTGAAGAAGAAGAAGAAAATCGAGTTGAGATGAAATTTCCCCATGGGTTCTAGAGTTATGCTATAACATTAATCGGGATTTTCGATTACTTTTAAATGACACACCTTTTCATCCACCCCTAGGGATACTAGGAACCTCTAACCCCTAACGGTATCTTTTCCATATTATAATTGATGCGTGTATCAAGTTTGGTTAAAATTGTTGCAGATATTCTATGAGTTATTCTGGCACATATCTACCTACATACATAACTCACTAACGTTTTCGAACCAGGAGGTTCATGGCCGCGCGGACATTAGCTCATTATACATCCCTATCCAAAGTTAGAGTTTGCCAATCATTCCCTGTATAATTTACAATACATCAAATCGTGGTTAAAGTTACACTCCCATCTCATTCTTGGCCTACCTACTGGCACTTTATCTCTGGCTTTCTTAAAAGAAGTATGCATTTACCTTCCGTGCCACATGCCTTGCTCATCGCAGTCAACGACACTCAACTGTTCTTACTATATAGGTATATTATGTCCGTCGCCGTGGTGTAGTCGGTAGTCCCTACCTTCCACTCCGGCGATCCGGGTTCGATTCCCGGCGGGGTAGGGGATTTTAAAATATCCATCTTGGGTCTGGGTGTGTGTCCTGTCCTTGTGTTTATATGTGGGAATAAAATAAAGTTAAAAAAAGGTAAAACGAAAAGGTAAAAACAAGAAGGAAAAACAGTGTAAACGAAAAGAGGGAAAAAATGGGGTCATATAATAATAATAATAATAATAATAATAATAATAATAATAATAATAATAATAATAATCAACCTCATGTGATAGCGGTCAGAACTTCTGACTACAGTTCATAGGGCCCTGGAAGCGATTCCCGGTCAGATCATAGACAATTTTTGTTATTACTATGGCGTTCCATGGTCTGGATTTAGGTTTAAGGTCGCTTTTGGTGGTTCATTATCATTCATCACTTATCATCAGGATAACATAAATCCGTCTTCCAGGCGCTCCAGCTTAAGAAGTGGATTACAATTCCGCCAATGCCAGGAGATAATACCAGAAATGTCATAATGACAACCTGGCATTGGTAAAAATAATGATGATGGTGATGATGATGATGATATAATAATAATAATAATAATAATAATAATAATAATAAATTTATTTAGGGGCCACGCCGTAGCGTAGTGGTTAAGGCACTGCGCTACAAGCCGGAAGGTCGAGGGTTCAAGTCCCGTTGGGGTCAGGATTTTTAAACTGACCCAAATCTTCTGGCGGCACTATGGCCCTGGGGTCGACTCAGCCTCTAACGGAAATGAGTACCAGACGCTTGTTCTGGGGGTAAAGACGGTCGTTACGCAGGGCTGACAACCCGGCTGACACAAATTGCCGATTGTCTAGAAATAGTGGGAGCCTTAACCTCCAACTACCCCAAGGGCCTCCTGAGGCCTGTTGTGGGATCACTTTACTTTTAATAAATTTATTTAAACTGGCCGAGTTAAGACCATAAAGCCTTCCTCCTCCACTGAAGCAGTGAAAGATTTTAAATAAAAAAATGCATACGAACATACAACATAGAATATATTATGATGATCTTGCATAAGATTTCCGGGCTGTTTGCCCGGAAATCTTCTGCAAGATCATCATAGTAACTCCGGCCGTGAAAGAATAAGTCAATATTTATAATAGAATATATTATTACGAGGGAATATTTAGCCTATACAAAATAAATGGAAAATAAAATTAATCAATACAACATTAATAAAGAATCAGAAATCATTTACTCTTCTGTAAGACCAATCAAATATATAAACATGAAAGTTTGTTCGAATTTTATGCGCTGCCACACCATTTATCCGATTATGATGGGGCTTTTTGCAAAATGTTTGGGAGTTTCCCGGGAAGGTTATACTCAACTCCTTTCACCCTTAAAAATCGCCCTTTGTCGTGAAAACGTGAAAAAAAAAATGTTGGACACTTAAACCGGTTACACTGCCTAAATCATAACAAATACACAAAATTAATGTACACAGAATTGAATATCTAATCTAATCTAATATATATACATATATATATATATATATATATATATATATATATACAAAAAGTTCGCGACAGCTTGTTTCTCTTTTACGGAAGATTCACAATAACCATTTTTGTCTTTCATTGATGCCAAGAAGATGGGGATAAGTAGATTTCCTAGCAAGCGAAGCAGCGCATATCGGGTATTCTTTTATGGATAACTCACAATACCGAATTTTGTCTTTCAGCTCATTTAAGAGAAGACGATCGGGATAAGAAGATTTCCAGGAAGCACCGGGAAATCAGCACGGGGCATCTAAAAATAATTATGATATAAATGTGTGTGTGTTTTTTTTTTGTTTTTTGTTTTTTTTTGCTTATTCAACTAAACATAAAACATATTACTTTTCGTCTTTCTGCTCGTTTATGCTAAGAAGATCGGAATAAGTAGATTACCGGTCAACGCCGGGTAATCAGCACGGGGCATCTAAAAATAATTACTATATAATTTTTCCATTTACTTATTCAACTGAACATAAAAACACATTAATATTCGCCTTTCAGCTCATTTATGGTAAGAAGTTTGGGATATGTAGATTACCGGACAAAGCCGGGTAATCAGCACGGGGTATCTAAAAATAATTACGATATAAATTTATAATTATTTTTACTTCTACTTATTCAACTAAACATAAAAACGCGTTAATTTCCATTTATTTCGGGGTAGGAACCCACGCTGGGTAAATTATAAACGAAAGAGATTCAAATTTATTTGGAAGGAAGCTAATCTGTCGTGGTAAGGAGTTGCAGGGTCTAGCAGTGGATACTATATAGGAATCAGAATAATGGGAAGTTCTATATATAGTTTGAGAAATTGCAAAATAATTCAAAATGTCATTCAAATAAATCCGAGAATGAAAGGGTTAAATTAAAAAAAAACACAATAATTGAAATAATTGTTAGAAATTCAGCCGTCACAAGTTAGTAATTGACATTTGAATTCGATAAAATAAAAACAAAAGAAGTTAGTTTTAAAAGTGACGCTCAGCTGCGTTATGTAAGATTGGCCGTACTCACCGATGTTGATTTGTTCGCCGCCCGGCAACAACTGAAGGTAGGTCACGTCTCAGCGAGACAGCGAGTCTCCAACCGACCGCGAGCCTCCCACTTCCGAGCATTACCTCACCACTTATTATAACTCACCGATAATAATAAATTATACTTATATTTTATGGCCTGTCATCTACTCCGCCTCTAAATGAAACCAGTACCAGGCGCATTTTGTGGGTTAAAGCCGGCAGTCACATTGTCTGCATGGATAAATTCACTTATAAAGATGTCCGACGACAATGCTAGCGGCCGCAGAGACAAGCGTTTGGCAGGAAAAAACACGAATCTATCCTTCAGCTCCGGAAATCCATTTTTAAATTTGATTTCCAGCCACAAGTGGCAGAATTGCCGAGCAGGCTTCCATTCTCCGTGCCACATGACATGCCCATCGCAGTCTATGAGACTTAACAGTTCTTATTATATCTTATTTCCTGTAAAGATCGTGTAGCTCATTGTTAAATAGTCTTCTCCATTTGTCTGTTTATCTCTTCTTGGTTCAAAAACTTTCCTAAGAACTTACCTGCCTAGATATCTCACAAAAATAGAAGTTTATATTCCAATTTCGAAAGTTTTTTATCATTATTGGTAGCATTGTTATCTATATTGTTATTCTAATCATTATTGTTATTTTATTCCCTTTTATTGTATTGTTACTATTATTATTATTGTTATTGTTATTATTATTATTATTATTATTATTGCTATTATTATTTTAATTCTTTGTATTATTGTGTTATTAATATTTTCGCACTATTTTATCATTATTATTACTATTATTATTATTATTATTATTATTATTATTATTATTATTATTATTATTATTATTATTATTATTATTATTATTATTATTAAAAACTCCTTTCAAAAAACGTTAAACTGAAAATATATAAAACTATTAATCTACCAGTTATATTGTATGGGTGCGAAACATGGACTCTTACTTTAAGGGAGGAAAGGAGATTACAAGTATTTGAGAATAAAGTACTTAGGAAAATTTTTGGACCAAAGAGAGATGAACAGACAGGTGATTGGAGAAGACTACATAACAATGAACTACATGGTTTTTATTGGAAGCCAGATATAATAAGAACAGTTAAGTCTCGTAGACTGCGATGGGCAGGACATGTTGCACATATGGGGAGTGAAAGACTTGCATGGGAGCTTCTTGTAAAAAAGCCAGAGGGAAAACGCCCGGTTGGTAGACCAAGAATGAGGTGGGAGAATAACATTAACTATGATTTGAGAGAAGTAGATTATACAGGGAATGATTAGAAAGCATTAGCTCAGGATAGGGATGTATGGAGAGCTTTTGTCCGCGCGGCCATGAACCTACGGGTTCGATAGTGCCAGTGAGTAAGTAAGTATTAAAAGATTCCGGGCAATGTGGCCATGATCTATAACTGGCGTTTCTTCCAGACGTTTCTCCCTCAACTCGCCACTGAAGATGCTCTCTGCAGTTGAGGGAGAAACATCTGGAAGAAACGCCAGTTATAGAGCACGGCCACATAGCCCAGAATATTTTAATATTATGATTACCGGCCGTGAAAGCCTGCATTCCACTATTATTATTATTATTATTATTATTATTATTATCATCATCATCATCATCATCATTATTATTATACACCTACAATTCCCTAGTAGAGCTGCAAGCATTGCATGAAAATGTTATGATTGCAGTGAAGGACCTGCCTTCGGGCAGAATTACTATGGATGGATGGATTATTATTATTTTGCACTATAATATTATTATCCACTGCATTTTAAACACTAGGCAGGTAGCAGATATTAATGTAGTCTACTTTCCATTTTATGCACCACTTCGGTAGACCACTTTACGTACATAATGAATACATGTATTGTGTATAGAGAGGATTGTAGAATGAGTGTATGTTTATGTGTTTGTGTGCAGCGTAAAGTGTGTTGTATGAGGGTTGATAATGAAGAGAAGGAAGAAGATGAAACCCGGTGCCGGCACACAGCCTATTGCTGTCGTGAAACACCAATGGGACCGTCAGGCTTAACGTATCGCTATCAACAGTACCACATGTCTTCTCAGTTTATGAAATGCGAGAGGTTTGAGTTTTAAATCAGGCATCAGGCGGACAATCTAGTGGTACTATAAATTGGTGGATTTCTCAACCGAAATCTAAACCACGACCCCGGTTTTTCCATTTTTTTTATTGTTTCCATAACATCTATAAAAATTACTGAAAATTCACTGAAATTGTTAAGAAACCATAGACATGATTCAGACATTTGTTTCTGTAAGAATTAAATTAATGTTTTTATTACCTCACCTCATATCATTTTTCTTCTATACTGCAGTTTCGGAGCTTATCTCCATCGTCAGTAGCCTCTGGTCGACCGGTGTCATGTCGTTTCTTGGCGGTTTTCTTCTTACTTCTATCGGTGGACCGATGAACCTCTGGATCAGGTCAAAATTTGCGGGAGTTTCGAAATTCATGAGTTTATTTATCTTTCTTGTTTTTTTAGATGTGGATTTTTTTCCCAGACTGTGCGAAATGGAAAAAAAATCCACATCCAAAAAAAAAAAAACAACAAAGACAAACTCATGAATTTCGAAACTCCCGCAAATTTTGACCTGATCCAGAGATTCATCGGTCGACCGATAGAAGTAAGAAGAAAACCGCAAAGAAACGACATAACACCATTCGACCAGAGACTACTGATGATGGAGATAAGCTCCGAAACTGCAGTATAGAAGAAAAAGGATATGCAGTGAGGTAATAAAAACATTAATTTAATTCTTAAGTTAAACCTCATAGTGTTCTTTCCCTGTGAAAGTTTTTTTTTTTGTAATTAACAGCCGTAGATTTCACTTTTATGGTTGATATGGAAACAATAAAAAAATCAGAAAACCGCGGTCGTAGTTTAGACTTCGGTTAAGAAATCCACCAATTGTCACAACCAGCTCCACTATAGTCGGTTCCAGATGTCTACGGAGCAGATGTAAACAGTGGTTGTAACGGCGAAAAAGCGCGCTTCACAAGCGGATAAACCTTACTAGTACGTCGACACGCAATTACGGTTTCATAACATATTTGTTTAACAACAATGAAATGCAATACGGACAATAATAATGAAATTAATAATGATGATGATAATAATAATAATAATAATAATAATAATAATAATAATATAATAGTAATCCTAATACTATTACTAATAATAATAAATAATATTAATACGAATACTAATAATGAATACCAATAATAATAATATATTAATAAATAATAATAAATACCAATAATAATATTACTAATAACATAATAATAAATAATACTAATACTAATAATAAAAACCTATAATAATCATCTCTAATCGCCGTGTGAGGGTTCTCCTTCAATAACGTTTTATAAACGTTTATAATTATCTGTATAAGAGGTTGAAATGGCAATTGAAAAATTGAAGATGTATAAAGCATCAGGTTCAGATGAGATCCCAGCAGAACTGATAAAATCAGGGGGAGGAAAATTGATGGACAAGATACGTTGGTTGCTTAGTATGATTTGGGAAAAAGAAGCTCTTCCAGATGAATGGAAGGAATCAATTATCGTACCAATTTATAAGAAAGGAGATAAAACTGATTGCAACAACTATAGGGGCATCTCATTACTTTCAACTTCGTACAAAATTCTAACAAATATATTAGTAAGCAGACTTACTCCCTATATTGATGACATTCTAGGAGATCATCAATGTGCATTTAGAAGAAACAGGTCTACAACAGATCAGATTTTTAGTATAAGACAGATTTTAGAAAAGAAATGGGAATATAATGGTACTGTACATCAACTATATGTAGACTTCAAAAAAGCATATGATTCAATTAAGAGGGAGAAGTTATATAGTATCCTGCTGGAGTTCGGAATTCCTAAAAAGTTAGTTAGACTTATACGAATGTGTCTAAATGGCTCAAAGAGTAGGGTGCGTGTAGGCAAACAGTTTTTCAGACACTTTTGAAATCCAGAATGGGTTGAAGCAAGGAGATGCACTATCTCCTCTACTATTTAATTTTGTACTAGAGCATGCCATTAACTCTTTAGGGAATGAGGAAGGCCTACAGCTGAATGGTATATTAATAAGCTGTTAGTTTATGCTGACTATTTAACTCATGCCCCAAATGGGAGTCAATGACCAATCACGTTTCAATGATTTCTGTATTACAACCAATCAGAGACGTGTTTCACGAAATAATTATCAACGTTAGGATTATCATATATTAAGCAAAGCTCCTCCTTTTTAATATTCTGAACAGGTCTGACGACCGTTATTTTGCAGTGACTGAGCCTATAACAAATACGGCTACCAGATTGTATATAATAGTGCTTACATGTCAACATTTGTAGCAATTGATTATACCACCAAAAAAAGAAACCACTGTTTGCACTTTCTTAAATGTATACGACATCAAAAATGAATTAATATACAGATTGATGTGTTTCATTTTTTCTCCACTAGAGAGCATTCTTACAATATTGCGTTCCTTTGGCAATAAATAGTATGATCTGGTTGCAGTGATAAACAAAAGAAGCAGTAGAAGCGTAGGCTACTATCGTTTCTCATTAGTTTTCAAACATCACCGTTTACTTTAAATATAAAAATATTTTTAAATAACTGTAGTTAAATAATGATTTGTGAGTAAACAGCTTTATTTTATTCGTTAAATAGTCCTAACAAATGCCACTCTTGATTTCCAAATTCTCTAGATAAATTCACTCCTCACTTCGTGAGTCGTGAATTTATCGATAATTTGGAAATCACTCGTGGCATTACTTATGATGATGTAGTACTACTGGCCGATAGCGAGGAGATACTAAAGGCCAACACGCACACACTATTGAGTAACACTAAGAAATTGGAGGACTGGAAGTAATATCAGTAAAACTAAATATATGGTCACACGTAGAAATTCAGTATATAATGGAAATGGACAGCTAATGACAAATGAGGGAAATTTTGAGGAAGTGGCTGAATTCAAATACCTAGGAACAATAATCACAAATAGGAATGAGATGCACAAAGAAATTAAACATAGGCTCAATTCTGGAAATGCATGCTATTATGCATTGCAGAGACTTTTGATGTCCCAACTCCTTTCAAGAAACGTTAAGCTGAAAATATATAAACAATCTATTATTCTACCAGTTATATTATATGGGTGCGAAACATGGACTCTTACTTTAAGGGAGGAAAGGAGATTATGAGTATTTGAGAATAAAGTTCTTAGGAAGATTTTTGGACCAAAGAGAGATGAACAGACAGGTGAATGGAGAAGACTACATAACAATGAACTACATGGTCTTTATAAGAAGCCAGATATAATAAGAACAATCAAGTCTCGTAGACTGCGATGGGCAGGACATGTTGCACGTATGGGGAATGAAAGACGTGCATGGAAGCTTCTTGTAGGAAAGCCAGAGGGAAAACGCCCAATTGGTAGACCAAGAATGAGGTGGGAGAACAACATTAAGTATGATTTGAGAGAAGTAGATTATACAGGGAATGATTGGAAAGCATTAGCTCAGGATAGGGATGTATGGAGAGCTTATGTCCGCGCGGCCATGAACCTACGGGTTCGATAGTGCCAGTGAGTAAGTAAGTAAGTAAGTATTTCTCCCGAACGAAATCCTTTCGTCTGTTTATGTTTTCCTATAAGAAATTTCCATGCATCTCTTTCATTCCCCATTCGTGCCATATTTCCTGCCCATCGCAGTCTACGAGACTTAACAGTTATTATATCTGGCCTCCTATAAAGACCATGTAGTTCACTGTTATGTAGTGTTCTCCATTCAACTGTCTGTTCATCTCTCTTTGGTCCAAAAATTGTTCTGAGAACTTTATTCTCAAATACTCGTGATCTCCTTTCTTCCCATAAAGTAAGAGTCCATGTTTCGCATCCATATAATATAACTGGTAGAATAATAGTTTTATATATATTTTTTTTCATTTTTGCGTTTTTTGAAAGGAGTTGGGACAAGAGTCTCTGACTTACATCGTAATATTGTGAATAATACTGATGTGGGATTTCACACCAGACAGGAACAACGCAACCAATGACGCGCCAGCATTTTAAATGAAGGGGAGGGCTGCTCCGAAGACATCTGGAATATGGTATAGTCCCGTGATTGACAATTTCCAATCTCACCGAGTATCGAACACTAGGCCCGCTATCACCTGAACTAACGCAGCGGGTTGGAGACATGGGTAATAAAACGTGTGTAGACCCCTGCTGCGACAACAGCCAGTAGACAATGATTTTCATTGAAATGCCATTTACTTTTATGATAGGCAAATGTTTTTAAACAAAGAAATGTGAAGTGGCAAGTTGACTATCGCTTGTCCCCTGCTGTTTGAGAGGCATGCAACACGCTTATCAGCTAGACGCGAACTGAAAAAAAAATTGATTTGAACAAAATGGCAGAGAAATATTATGAAACTCGCCTACACGCCATACTAATGTCTAACCCTCGAGAATGGTTAGGGGATCAATACAACCACCCTTCCAAACATACAGGGTGTTTACAAATAAATATCATTTACACTATTTGTGGATCATTTCACGCCCCGCTTTGAATTACGACACTAATTACTTTATTTGTTAAAGAGAATCGTTTATTTAGACCAGGCTCTTAACTTGTGATATAAAAAATGCTCTGAAATGGGTATTCCTATAGGAGGAAAAGTACTGCATTCATTGTTGTTTGCAGATGATCAAATAATTATTGCAGGGGATGAAGATGATATGACATAAATGAACTAATGGAAGAATATAAAAAATGGGGACGGAATATAAATTTACAGAAAACAGAATATATGTGTTTGGGAAAGGATGTGAATGACCTCATACCCAAAACAGGGAAAATACAAAAATGTGAATTTTTTAATATCTTGGGTCAATAATTACAAGTTTAGGTACATGTGGGAGAGATGTACAGGCTAAAATTGCAATGGCAAAAAATGCAACTAAAACATTACATGGAATAATTTGGAACAAAAATATTACAAAGGAAACTAAAATGAAAATTTATAAGAGCATAATACAGAATATTTTGTCATATGGAAGTGAAACTTGGTCTTTGACGGAATTACAAAAGAATAAAATTAGAACAATTGAATTTGATTATTTTAGAAGAAACCTCCAAAAAACAAGACAGGATAAATAAAATAAGAAATGAATTCCTTTGGAGAGAAATGAATGTCACCACATCTGTTGTTAAGAGGATTGAAAATCAAACGCTTAAATGGTATGACCATGTACAAAGAATGGAAAATGAAAGATGGCCAAAAAAATATATACCAGTGGTCACCCCCTGGAAGAAATAAACATGGCAGACCAAGATGGAAATGGAAAACCTACGTCAGAACTTTATTGGATGATAGGAATTTGGAAGAGGGAGATTGGAATGATAGAGATAAATGGAAACTGAAGACGGCAAACCTATAAGTGAGGGAAAGACGAAGAAGAAGAATCGTTAAACTCATCGATAGAAACAGTGTCTACTGGATAAATTTAAAGATCTAAAGTGCTACCGATACATGATCCTAGATTAAAGCGTCTATAACTTTTTATAACTTCCACTAGAGCAAACTCGGCAGAATCGGGATACAGGGTGAATAGGAACCTTTTAAATTGTGTTCTCTCTACTAAAATGTAAGACTCCCAGCAAAGCTCTGGCATCTGTCGACTAACCTCCGTACTTCATGTATCAAAATTAGCTGTATGACATTTTGGCTCTCGTTTAGTTAACTCAATATTTCACAACAAAGTATTGTGAAATGATAACTTCCCACATTTAATATTTTCGTTTTTTATTATTATACGTGTCTCTATTAACTAATGGTCCGATTACGGATTCATTTTTGCTATATTATTGGGTATTTGTCCCCATAGAGATTGCGATAATTCCCGTCTTTATTGACAACGGTTTAGGTGTAGCCAACCTATGAAAATTGAAACACTGCATTTCGGCTGAATAGGGTATTTTACTAATTTATTTGTAACTATTGCATTACAGATGTGTAATTCTAAACAGCGTTGGACAGAAGTTGATATGCATAGAGCTATTAAAACATTCCATCGGGGAGGAGATTGTATCATGCGGCAGAGTTATTTGGGGTACCTCGTTCGTGTCTTTGCAGTCACCGAATCAGTGGAAGTGACGATCCGCTTAAAATAACAGTTGGTACAAATAATTCTTCCATTGTCTGCATGTGGATTTAAATTAAATTTAAACAATGCAAGGAAAGCAGCTTTTTGCTTCGCGGAGAAAAATGTAATAAACACAAATTTATCGTCGTTAGAATGAGAATAAGAAGTAGAAAATGATAACGATAATCGAGAGACGGAACAAAATAACACTATGTGTGGGTTTTGTTTATAGAATATAATTATCCCATTTCATAAAAATTGGGAAAATTCATCTAGTGTCATTTCAAAGGACGTGAATGGTATCATGAAAGGGATGTTAGAATTGAGGGAAGAAAAAAAAAAGTAAGGTTAACACAAAAAATAAATCTTATTCTGTTATAGTTTATAGAGAAAATTATGTTAAAAATAAACATAAAATCATTATATTGTCACGGGTCCTTTACAAGTATACAAAGTTTCAAGTCGATCCAATGTTTCTAAGTGGGTGAAAATCGTGTTCAAAGATTCCGCTACATAGATACAAAGACACTTTTTTTATTTTCTGATGATTCTGGCCAGGATTTCAGAAAAAAAATGAAATTATTGCATTGTCACGGGTCCTTTACAAGTATACAAAATTTCAAGTCGATCCAATGATTTTAAGTGGGTGAAAATCGCGTTGAAAGATTCCGTTACATAGATAGATAGATAGATAGATAGATAAATAGATAGATAGATAGATAGATAGGTAGATAGGTAGATAGATAGATAGATAGATAGATAGATAGATAGATAGATAGATAGATTAGATAGATAGATAGATAGATAGATAGATATAGGTCAAGCTAATATAAAGCGTGTAATTAGGTTTAAAGTGTCTGAGAAATAAATACTGTATTCTACCGACGGAAGGCATCTGAAAACTGTCCCGGTTCACCGAAAAGAATGTCCCTATCCACCCTAACAAATTAGGATGAATAGGGACATCCAGTACTGGAATATAAATGCCAATAATAATATTGGTCAACATTTTGTACCAGTTATATTTTTATCAATTGAAATAAATATATAAGGAATTATTCCTTATATACTTATTTTGATTGATAGAAATATAACTGGTACAAAATGTTGATTTTTGTTGTCTAATGCCACTAGCTTGTCTTTTATGACATTTCTGGTTTTCTCCCCTGGCATTTGCGTAATTGTAACCCACTTCTGAAGTTGGGATGCCTAGAAGGCGGAGTTACGTTACCCCGATGATATGATGGGTGATAGATTATAATAAAGTGTCAGAAGAGTTCTTAACCTAAACTTAACTTAAATTCCAGACCTTGGGCAACCACGGGAATAATTCCCTTTAAGGAAAAATCCCTATGCTTTGACCAGAAATCGAACCCGGGACCTCATGAACAGTAGTCAGAAACGCTAACCACTAGGCCACGAGGCTGTTCGAAATTAAATCATGAAGTAAAAAACATAAACGTCTTACTGATATGAAACCGATATTACAGATTTTCTTGTTCTTGTCCTGATTCACCCGAGTTTACCCTACTGGCCTTAGGAGACCCACGGGATAATAAGAAGTTAAAGCTCCCTAGACAATCAGTTCAAGTGTGTAACCGCTTATGGCAGGAGCCGACATGGACATAAATAATAATGATCTCATTATAAGGATATATCTACAATGGCACAGCCCAATGTTGAGCCTTAGTCCCTTCTTTATTAGGAGTTACTAAACCAAGTTAATTTAGTTACGCTTATTTGCCCACTGATGTCATGAATGGTATGCTGTTAACATATAAACCCAATGAGACATCTAGCAGGCAACTAAGGTATTACTAGGATGATGAAATCGATAAATTTTGCTTATAGAGGCTTTTTTTTATATGGGCTTAAGGGTTTTTTTTTTTGCCCCGCGCCGTAGCCGAGTGGTTAAGGCAGGAAGCCTTGGCGCAGAGCTACGGGACTTGTGCTGGTTCGAGTCTGCATAGGGGAAGAAATGTTCTCATGGTATTTCGGCCAGTATGGGACCGGTGCCCACCCAGCATCGTGATGCATTTGGGTAGCTAAAATAAGTAGCGGCTCCAGGTTAAGAAAACCAGCTATATCGGCTGGGGGACTCGACATGCTGACCACATGTCACCCCTACACTGGCTGATTATCATCTACCTCTGTGATTGACACATGTGGATGTGAGGCCAGCAGCCGGATGGTAGGCTAAGGGCCTTGTAGGCCTGTCGCGCCAGGAGTTTTTTAAAGGGTTTTTACGAGCCTGAAAATCTTCAGACTCGGTACCCACGGCCTAAGACTTGTTTCTTGGATTTATCCATCCTAAAAAAATCTGTCGACTCCGGCCGGGTTGAATCCGCATCCCTCGGAACCAGAGGCAAGGAGCTTAACTAATCCATCGCGGGAGACTTTATAAGGATATCTAAAAATGCATTATTCCACTTTACAAAAATCCATTACAATAGTTGGGATCAAATTTGCATTTATTTTGTTAACAGACAGCACTGACTTGAACGGATTTCATTCCTTTCGTTATCATTCATTGCTGAATACCACGGTTTATGTTACAGAGCACACACTATTGCGATTCTTTACGGCTATTTTCTCGATATCTGCGATTTACATCTTCTGTTGCCAAGCGCCCAGTAGGTATTTATTTATTCTACTTATTTAGCCTGGTGGAGTTAAGGCCATGTGGCCTTCTCTTCCACTCACCAGGACAAACATATGTTACATCAGAATATAACAACCATAATTAACTCTAATATTAAATACTGAATGAAGATTTGATCAATAAGATATATATTATATTACGATCTGTCCACCGCTGTGGTCACGCAGCGGGTCCGAGTTAGATTCCCGGTCGGGACAGGCTCCTGGGCGAGGTTTATTCGGGTTTTTTCCTCATCTGTAAGACAAATGTCAGGAAGTTTAGGACCCAACGGTCCCCAAAAATCATCCGGCAATCATCATCCTTGTCATTATCATCATCTACCTTCACCGGTGTGGAAAGCAACGGGAAACTACCACACCTATAATTCTCTAGCAACGCTGCAAAGCGTAGGATGAAAATGCTATGATTGCAGTGAAAGACCTGCCCCGACAGAATTACTATACATAGATATATATTACGATCTATAATACAAACAGTTAATGATAGTTAACATTAAGACTAAAACTAACAATAAAATGTATTCAAGCAAGATAAATTAAATTGTTGGTACACTGTCCCTATCTAATGTATAAAGAAAAAAAAAAACAAAGAAAAATAATGATATAGGAAACAGATTTTACGGTTATACAATATTTAAACAAATGAAAATATTTGTTAATCTTAACATTTTCATAAATAATTGAATTTATTATTATATAAAACTTTCCTCATTAGAGGAGTGCCTCAAGGACAAAGTGATACAGACAATTAATTTTTGTAATTGATGAAATACATTTTGTAAATATATTTTAAAAAATTCAACTTGTAGGCCTAATTGAAGTATACATACTATAAAGTAATTTTGTAAATATGGTTTCTTAAAAATTGAAATTGATCCTTTAATGGCAGCGATGGCAATTCTAGAAAGATACACCCTGTCCAAATGTAAGGAATTCCAAAATTTGGCTATAGTACCTCTTGCCCCGATCATCAATCCTGTGACAGTTATACTATCTAGTTGGTATTTATCTTTGTAATAGTCAATTGTTGGCTCATATATGGCTTTCTTTTCAGTCATTGTTAAAAGAAAACTATCAGTGAGGTGTATAACTTAGTTTGTTATAAAATAATTCTTTAGTTTGTTTTTGAACAATGTTATAGTTTGACAGTCTCTAACTAGGTCGGAAGGGAATTCCATGTTTTGGCAAGTGAGACTAAAAGGTGATGAATAATACACAGTGTGATGAGAAAAGGCGATGATGTGTGAAGTATTTTATAGAGAAGGAATAGGGAACGAACAGTCGTACGATATCTTAGACGAAGCCACGATAATTGTTCCAGGAACGGTGTAACATGGTCAAATTTGCGAATACCACAAATAAAACGTTGAAGTCTTTGAGTGAAAATAGTATTTAAGTCTGTAAAATGAGAATCACAATCAGACAGTGAGATGCGAGAATAACATTAACCCTTAAATTGGCAAAAGACTGACTGACTGACTGTTTTGTGGCAATGACTAGCCAAATGTCTTGTGTCAGTTATTTGAATGTGGCGGACCGCACTGAAAACGGAATATTTTATAACTGTTATTATTAGGTATTTTGTATAATTATACACACATTTAAGTGTTTTCTTTTCATTAGTTTTCTTCCGATTTATTAAAAATATTAAATTAATTAAACCAACTGATGTATCCAAAAGGATACATTACGAATTTAAGGGTTAACCATGTTTCGAGAGGGGTAAATTACAGAATGGTTCTGTAAGGGCGTGCAAAAATTAAACAGGATATAGGCGATGCTCCACTGAACAATTTGAGTTAGGGAACCTAGGGTCAGAGAAGCTACCCTATGGAGATGTGGAAGTAAACTTGCCTATGACATTGTCTAGTGTTACTATTTTCCAGCTGATTTACAACTAAAGTGCGTAAAAGTTTGCATGTACTGTACTGTTTATTTATATGTACTATTTCCTTTAGTTTCTCCAAGAAAGAGCCTGATGACTAGGAAGTCATGATGATCCGACTCCCATTGATTATTTCCTATGGGAATATCTAAAGCCACTTGTGTTTGACGTGGAATTAGTTGTCAGGATTATAGCTGCTTGTGATATGATTCGAAACACACCAGGATGCGATAGAATTTTATACGCTGATGTCATGCTTGCAATGAGGTTGGTAGCCGTCAGTTTGAGTAACTGTTTTCTTCTTCATCACAGTTTAGGCTTATTTACTAGCCTGTTCCGGCTCCAAATTGCTGATGTTTCCATCTTTTCTTTGGTCTTCCCAAACTTCTTTTTCCTCGTGATGAATAGCTGTATGCTGCTTTTGGTATTCTATTCTCAGTCATCCTTGCCAAGTGTTCTTTCCAGTTTGTTTTGTATTTCACTATTGTTGTGTTTAATTCCTCTACTTTTAGTTGTTGACTTATTTATGTGTTATGTTTTTTGTCTGTTCTCTGATATCCTGCTATTGGTCTGAGGAATTTCATTTCAGCAGCTTGTATCCTGGCAGATTGTTATGTTGTCACTGTCCGTGTTTCGGATCCATAAGTAATAATATGCACTGCCATTGTCTTGTATAATTTCATTACAGAATCTTTCCTGGCTTTATTTTTCAAAGTTCTTTTTATTGTTCCTGTTATGTAATTAAACTTAATTAGTTCGTTATTTATATATGTTTCCGCTGTGTATGATATTTCGCAACCTAGGAAGTTATATCTTACCACTTGTTCTATTGGTTTATTTTCTAATATTATCTTTGTCCAAACTGGATGAGCGTCCTTGAAGGCCATTGTTTTTTTATTTTTCTGAGCAACTGTTGTAAGATACAAAATGGTACGTTAATTGTGTCAATGATCGTACTTTGCAGTTAACTGATAAATTCATTCATAGTGTTCTGCTCAAGAGCAGGTATTTCACTGCAAACTCAGCATTCTCCACTCTTTCCTTAACTCAGCTTTCCTTTTTTGTATCTGCATACAAACCATTTATTTTAATATTGTCTATCATCTGATGCCTTTTTCTGCCTCTAACTTTCTTTCCGTTGACCATTCCATCTAGAGCATCCTTCAGCAGGCAGTTTCTTCTTAGACAATGGCCTTTTCCTCTTCTTTATGAGTTCCAGCATTATTCTTCTTTCACCCACTTTGTCTAGCACATCTTTATTTCTTTTGGCCTTTTCCTCTTCTTTATGAGTTCCAGCATTATTCTTCTTTCACCCACTTTGTCTAGCACATCTTTATTTCTTACTTTGTCTGTCCATTTTATACGTTCCATTCTTCTCCATATCCACATCTCAAAAGCTTCCAGTCGCTTTTCCTCATTCCGTCGTAATGTCCAAGTCTGTGCACCATACAATGCTACACTCCACACAAAGCACTTCACTAGCCTCTTCCTTAATTCTTTTGCCAAAGGTCCGCAGAAAATGCTTCTCTTCTTGTTGAAAGCTTCTTTTGCCATTGCTATCCTCTGCTTTACTTCTTGACCGCAGTTCATGTTACTACTGATAGTACAACCCAAATATGTGAAGCTCTCCACTTTAATTCTCATGTTTATCTTCCTTGGTTTCCTTCCTATAATCATGGCCTTCGTCTTATTTATATTTATCTTCATCCCATAATCCTCGCACTTATCATTCAGCTCCATCAGCATGTTCCTCAATGTCATTGCATCTTCTGCTAGCAAAGCCATATCATCAGCAAATTTTATGCACTTTATTCTTCTTCCTCCCATGTTTACGCCTCCCGTATTACTGAAGCAGTTCTTCATTAGGTCTTCCAGGTAGATGTTGAAAAGGGTAGGTGATAGAGGACATC
This sequence comes from Diploptera punctata, assembly GCA_030220185.1. Taxonomy (NCBI): domain Eukaryota; kingdom Metazoa; phylum Arthropoda; class Insecta; order Blattodea; family Blaberidae; genus Diploptera; species Diploptera punctata. The sequence goes on along the minus strand of JASPKZ010003829.1, from coordinate 211,554 downwards.
CTTGCCTTACCCCCCTTACAATTTCTCTTCCATCTGACAATTCTTCTCCTATCTTCACTTTTATTCGCTGTTTCATATAAAGACTACTTATGAGCCTCCTCTCCTTCCAGTTCACGCCAATCTAATATATAAATATGAATGTTTGTTTGTTTGTTTGTTTGTTCGTTCGTATTTTATGTGCTGCCATACCGTTCATCCGATTGTGATGGAGTTTTATGCAAAATGTTCAGGAGATTCCTGGGATGAACATAGGCTAGAAGAAAGTTGTGATACTCAACTCCTACACCCTTAAAAATCACCCTTTGTAGGAAAAAACGTGAAGAAATCCTTTTTTGACGCTTAAATGGCTTACGCTGCCCAAACCATAATAAATACACAAAATTAATTTATACAGAATTTAATATCTCAAAAAACTCTACAAAAAGTCCACGGCAGCATTGTTTATTTTTACGGATAACTCACAATAGTTATTTTTGTCTTTCATTGATGCCAAAAAGATTGGAATAAGTAGATTACCGGACAAGCGTTCATCCGATTGTCTTGGGCTTTTTGAAAATTCAGGATTTTCCCGGGAAGGTTATAGGCTATAAGAGAGTTTTAATGATCAAGCCCTTCATCCTTAAAAATCAATTCCTGTAGTGAAAAGGTAAAATAAAAGTGGCTTTTATACGCTTAAATGGCTTACGCTGCCTAAATCATAACAAACACACCAAATTAATGTACATAAAATTTAATATCTCAAAAAACTCTACAAAAAAGTCCGCGACAACATATGTTCATCTTTTATGGATAACTCACAAAAAACATTTTTATCTTTTATTTATGCCAAGAATATCGGGTTAAAAAGATTTGCGGGCAAGCAGAGCAGCAGCATTGATAACTCGAAATAACGAATTTTGTCTTTCAGCTCATTTATGCCAAATACATCGGGATAGTAGATTCCCGGGCAATGCGGTAATCAGCACGGGGTATATAAAAATAATAAATATATATATATATATATATATATATATATATCTTCTTCTTCCTTCCTTCCAAGTATTAGGCCAAGGCCTGTTACGATCCTATAGAAAATTTTCCCTCCAGCGTTTCATAGGTTTCCGATCCCATCTGGTGTACCCGCTGTTTTGCGCATGAATCTCATTTCACAAGCCATTATTCTGCTTTCATGTTGTCTTTTTAGTGTCCATGCTTCACATGTCTTATATATATATATCCATCCATAGTAATTCTGCCCGCGGGCAGGTCCTTCACTGCAATCATAGCATTTTCATGCTATGCTTGCAGCTTTACTAGGGAATTGTAGGTGTGGTAGCTTCCCGTTGTTTTCCACACCGGTGAAGGATGATGGTGATGATGGTGATCATAATGATAAGGATGATGATGGTGATGATGGCCATATGATTTCGGGGACCGTTTGGGCCTTAAAGTTTTCCTGACATTTGTCTTACAGGTGAGGAAAAACCCCGATAAAAATCTCACCCAGAAAAACTGCCCGGGCCCGCTGCGTGACAAGGCAGCACGCTACCTCGAGACCAAAGCGGTGGACATATATATATATATATATATATATATATATATATATATATATATCACAGCGGTGGACTATATATATATATATATAGTCCACCGCTGTGGTCTCGAGGTAGCGTGCTGCCTTGTCACGCAGCGGGCCCGGGTTCGATCCCCGGTCGGGGCAGTTTTTCTGGGTGAGGTTTTTATCGGGGTTTTTCCTCACCTGTAAGACAAATGTCAGGAAAACTTTAAGGCCCAAACGGTCCCCGAAATCATATGGCCATCATCATCATCACCCTTATCATTATCATCATCATCATCATCCTTCACCGGTGTGGAAAGCAACGGGAAGCTACCACACCTACAATTCCCTAGTAAAGCTGCAAGCACAGCATGAAAATGCTATGATTGCAATGAAGGACCTGCCCTCGGGCAGAATTACTATAGATGGATATATATATATATATATATATATAATTATTTTTCCTTTTAATTATTCAACTAAACATAAAACACATCATTTATTTAGGCGTAGCAGCGCACGTCGGGTATTAGCTAGTAATTTAATAAAAAAGACTAGACAGTATTGTGAAAGACAAGTTTACTGCCATATATCCTTAAGCTGGCTTCTCAGACCCTAGGTTTCTTATCTCAAATTGATCAGTGGAACATCCCCCATATCCTGTTAAAATTTTTAACGTATACAGGGGACGGTTTGAAAGCATTAGCTTAATATAGGGGATGTATGGATAGCTTATGTCCAAGCGGCCATGAGCCTACGAGTTCGATAGTGCTAATGGGATCAGGTGCCTAAATTATATGTATTTAAGAGTGTAACAAACGTTGAGATCTTCATTATCTTTAGAGAGTGGACATATAAACTGATGATGTATGTGATAACGAGGAGACACTAAAGGCCAACGCACACTCTATTGAGTAAACACTGAGAAATTCGAGCTGGACGTAAACATCAATAAAACTAGATATATGGTCATGCATAGAAATACATTATAATATAATGGAAATGAACATTTAATGACAAATGTGGGAAATTTTGAAGAAGTGGCTGAATTCAAATAGCAAGGAACAATAATTACAAATAGGAATGAGATGCACAAAGAAATTAAACATAGACTCAATTCTGGAAATGCATGCTATTATACATTACAGGGACTTTTTTCATCCAAACTTCTCTTAAAAAAACAAACTGAGAATATATAAAACTGTTATTCTCCCAGTTACATTATATGGATGCCAAAAATTGACTTTTACTTTAAGGGAGGAAAAAAGGTTACGTGTATTTGAAAATAAAGTTCTTAGGATTTTTTTTGGTCCCGAGCGGTTAAGGTAGGAAGCCTTTGCGCAGAGCTATGGGACTTGCGCTGGTTCGAGTCTCCATGGGGGAAGAAATGTTCTCATGGTATTTCGGCCAGTATGGGACCGGTGCCCACCCAGCATCGTGAGGCAATTGGGTAGCTACAATAAGTAGCGGCTCCAAGTTGAGGAACCAGCTATAACGGCTGGGGGACTCGACATGCTAACCACATGTCACCCCTACACTGGCTGTTGATCATCTACCTCTGTGATTGACACATGTGGATGTGAAGGGCCAGCAGCCGGCTGGTAAAAGGGCAACCGCTGAAAAGTGGAAAGACCCTCAATCGGAGGATTTTTTTTTTGACCAACGAGAGATGAATAGACTGAAGAATGGATAAGACTGCATAACAGTGAACTATGTCATACTTATAGGAAACCAGGTATGATGAGAACAGTTAAGTCGCGTTGACTGTGATGTGCAGGGCATATGACACAAATGGGGAATCAAAGTGGGGCATAGAAGCTTCTTGTACGAAAGCCAGATGGAAAGCGCCCAGTTGGTAGAACAAGAATGAGGTGGGAGAATAAGTTAACCATAATTTGAGGGAAGTAGATTAAAAAGGTCTGTATGGACTTAACAAAATTACAGAAGAATATGGATTGAAGATATCTACAGAGAAATCGAAAATTATGGCATTTCAAGGTGTAGATCTTGTCAGAAGTAAAATTGTACTTGGCAATAACATTTTGGAGCAGGTGAATAATTTTACATATCAAGGATGCAATATCTCATATGAAGAAGAAAAGGATGTAAATACAAAAATATCTAAATTTGTAAGAATTTTAGGGTTAATAAATTGTATCTTCAAGTCACAGTTAGTCCTAAAACATTCAAGACTCAAAGTGAATAAACCACTGGCTCTTCCAACTCTTTTGTATGGTAGCGAAGTATGTACGTTGAAACAGAAGGATATACAATGACTTAGATCTGCTGAAATGAGATATCTTCGGAGGACTGCAGGATACACACTACTAGATCACAAAAAAAAAATGAAGACAACTTAGAAGAATTACACATGGAATCTTTAGAAAACAAAATTTCTGATTATAAGTCAAGATGGATGCAACATGCTCATCGAATGGAAGATCACAGGATACCCAAACAAATGTTAAGATATCAACCTGCAAGAAGAAGAAGACCAGGACGTCCACTCAAAAGACT